>LPNX010984791.1:71449-96980 GCA_001517045.1 Pseudotsuga menziesii | reverse complement strand
ATGGAGATTCCCAATGATTGGCCATGGAGACGGTCCTGGAGGCAGCTGTTCTGGAATATTGCTTGATCTGATCTTGATCGTTTCCTGACGATATAGTTTCAAGAAGAAGTAGATGACCAAAGCGAGTATTGTTAGTCCTGCGCCTGTGGTAGCTGATACCCATATCCATTGTGCAGTTAAACTCGTAAGCAACTTGTCTTCCGAGTTCATTTTTTCTCTCTCTCGGATTTCCTGCGAAATAACAAACACATTTAAGCACTTAAAGCGACAATTACAAACAAGTGGTCTATGAACATCTGGGAACCTTAGGATCAACCATACACGTGCCAGAGGATCAACGAAACAAATGCCAATTTATCGCCGTCCACATGATAATTTCTTCGGACACGCTGCGAAGACTTTACAGCATATATGTATGGATGTTTGATCGCCAGAAGTCACTATCTGTATAAAGAAAAGGATAAGGATAAGGAAAAAGTTGTAATCCTCATTCCCAACCATTTTTCTCCACACACTACGTAAATCATATGGACAAACAAACCAAAAAAGTAAACGGAATTTGGTATATATATATATATATATAATTAAAAATAAAAAATATTTTTTTTATAATGAAAAATATTTAGATTTTTTTTAATGTTGAAATATTGAACTTTTAATTTAATTTAATTCCATTTTAAATGAAAATGAAATTATAAAATTACTTTCTAATAAATTCATTTTATATATTTCAATTAATTTTATATTTTGTAATTAAAAAGATTTAAATAATATTAAATCAATTTATGATAAGTAATTGGATTATTTATTAGCAACTATCAATTTTACATCTAGATATTTGTTTTTGTTTTATAAACTTAAGTGGATTTTCTTTAATTAATTTTTACTTTTAACATAATGTTCCACAACATCTCTATAATGGACGAGCACCTTGGACAAGTACCTTGCTCTTCTAGTTACCAACACTAAATTTTATTTACTTAAATTTTTTTTATTTAAATTTAAAATTTTAAACCTAAAATTTTAAATAAAGATATAATGTTTTCAAACATTTTTATTTTAAATTGCCTAATAAACCTCAAAATACCATGTTTACAATAAAACCTAAAATATTACTTTTAAAAATTTTAACCTTCAAAAAAAATTATTAAGGTACTTTTAGACATTGGCACTTAGAGATTTGACCCCAAAACCCAAAACCTTATGCTAGCATAAACATCAACCATTTAAACTAACCCACCAAACTTTATTTAATATTATTATTATTGTTAAATTAATTTTATTATTAAATTATTTTATTGAATAGCCTGATAAGAGTTTTGAATCAATATTAATTAAATCAAAGTGAAAGAAGAATCAATATTAATTATTATTATTAAATTAATTTTATTATTAAATTAATTTTATTATTAAATTATTCTATTGAATAGCCTGATAAGAGTTTTGAATCAATATTAATTAAATCAAAGTGAAAGAAGAATCACTTAGAGTATCATTAAATAGAAAACCTAATATTAATTAGATCTAAGTTTAAATTTTCAAGCGACATGTGCAATTTGAAAATGTAAAATGAATTGCAGTGATTGTGCTGCAGATTTGTAGCCTATTTTATTGGATAAATATTAAAGAGATTAACACTTTTTGGTGGAGGTAGCCCACATTTAGGTGAACCATGTAATTTGGTCTTTCTTTTATATCTACATTTTATGTGTTTTCACCTCTACTTATGAAATATTTGTGGTATATATTTAATAATTATTAATTTCTAAAGTGAACCAATTATGAGGGTTTTGTGTCTTTAAGTGATAAAGTTATAAACAATTGATACTATGAGTGTGCGTTGTATTCAAATATAGTATTTGTTGGGTTAAAGAAACCACTATACAATAATAGCTAATCATATTTATGATCAAGTGTAAAACAAATAGAAGAGATTGAAAGCAATTATAGAATTTATTCAAATGAGTATATGGTTAAATGGCTAAAGTGTCATGGTCGTAAGCCCTCATTTCTTTGCATACACTTAGCAAGAGTGGAATCCAGGGGATTGGGGATTGACATACATACTTGATTTGTTTGGATATACAATAATAATTAAAAAAAAATAGTAGCGAAGAATACTTGATTAGTTTGGATATATAATAATAATTAAAAAAAAATAGTAGAAAAAATTTAGGTGTGTTACATGTGGGAACCATATGAAACATTGATTAACATAGTTTCCAAAGGGGTCACGCCCTTACCATGTTTTAGATAAAGTTCAGTGTCTTATTTCCTGTTCTTATAAAGAAGAGAATTGTAGAAGACTTAGAGGCATTAGCCTACTTTTGACATTATTCGACAGCTGTTGAAGCTTATTTTGAGGTAGCTACAACATTGGGGATGATAATAATACTGAGGGACATTAGAGCTATTATTCATTCATGCAAATTATACTGATGAGCAGCCAACAAAAACATAAAGCAGTACAGTTGATCTCATACATCGCTTTGTGTGGAAATTTACACTCAAAGATTGCTAGTTTCCTTATTTCTTTGGCTTAATCCATGAAGTTATGATAATATTACTAAGTTTATATAGTTATAGTTCATCGTTTAAAAATGAATAGGATTAGGGTATAGACATGTTACTCTTTGGATGTAAAAGCTAGGTATAAGAGAACGTAAAACAGAATATGTTCATTCATCTGCTTTCTCTTGTTTCGTTCCATAGCTATATGTGTCATACTTACATTGTTGGCCATCTTGGGAACACCATACCACGTATGATCTAAAGAGAAGTATGTTTGAGCAAACCATGGGAAGAATTGTAACACACCCCGTGTCACACTATACCTTACAAATTTTTTATTATTTTTATATGGATATTTGTTACATGCATAAACTTGATAAGTTTATATTTAAATGCATAGTTATCTTAAGTAAATAGAGAAAGATTAAACTAATTCATAAGACTCTATAATAAACAAAATCAGTAATAGCAAAAACTCGAGATCCATAAATACTCATGGTACTATGTTTGTATGCACTTACGAAACATAAGTTAACAATTAACCTTAGCTTTATTGTTAAGACAAGGTTAAATAATACTTCCACATACCCCCTTTTTTTAATTCTTACTTTGCAGTAGAATATGCCTTAGGTTTGAGGCATAGTTTAGCTTACCTAAACTCATTAGCTGAATACATGTAATTAAATCCACTAAACTCATTAGCTGAATACATGTAAGGTCGATAGACCAAAGTTGCTCTTAGTGGAGGTTAATCATCATCATCATCAATATAAATGTTATAGTATTTTAAATTATGACTTAAAAAGTAATATTTCCAAGCTTTTATGTATAAGTTATTCTTGGGAACTTCGACACTTTATCATGAGTTGCCACTGAATAAGCTGCCACTAAGTGAAAAGTGAAATTCTACACAACCATATAAAATTATGCCAAAAAATATTTAGAACAAGGAAATTGAGTGACAAGTGAAGTGAAACATCATATAAAAATTATGACAAATATTTCCTTAAAAAAGGAAATTCAATAAAATAACTCCAATAAGTGGACTTCAACACAAGGACATAAAAATCATGCTAAACATTTCTCAAATGAACACTATTCATTTTATTAAGTCAAATTTTCATTAAGATAAAGAATTCACCCTTAAAACTTATGGGGCTTTCCAAAATATAACAATGAAATGTTTTATTTTTTTATTTATTTAATTATACTTTTTCAAATTCATGTAAGACAAAAGACATATAATTTTAATAGTTAACTTAACAATTAGGGCCCATGGTTTTCCAAAACTACAATATCTCCCAATGCAAAATACCTAAAAATGTGCCACAAAATTAGAACATTGTCTTTTATTCTATTTTGGAGCTTCTACATAAAAGCTTAGACACAAACAAATTAATTTTCTTTAAATAACCCAAACCAACATGTGGTTTTAAATAATCAAATAATCCAGTGGTTTTCAAATTAACCATTAAGCATAATGTGTTGAACATATCTTCGACATAAACATAAACTTTATTAAATAATTAATGGTTCGAATATGTCTTATTTTTTCACATAGAAAATACAACTTCATTTTATTTATAAGTTGTGTCATAGTTACATACATAAAAAGAATTGTTCAAAAAATTTAACTAATCACCACACTCACCTGACCAATTAACACTTCTACTACCCAAATGTATATATCAACAATCCTTTAACATTTAATAACCATACCACATTTACATAAATACTTTAGTTGTAAAAAACACAGTTATTGCCTTCACTCTAATCCCAAAACATTTGAAACATTGAGAATGGATCTAAGTGAAACTCATATATCTTGAGTCAGTCAAAGAGCCATCACTATGTTCCTCCTAAAAAATATGGCCTCCCAAGCTTTCGATGGCCTCCTTGGAGAGGATGTCAGTTATCCCATTGAATTCCCAGAAGATATGTTTAAAGGAAATCAATCGAAAGAGACCTATCAAATCCCCGACCCGTATTAGCCAATGATACAACTCTAATGACTGAATTTGATGAACGTTTTTTCCCAATCCACAATAAATTTCAAATCCCCCAGTACTTGTAGAGTATGTATATTATTCTTCCCTACAAATCATAATAAACCCCCAGAGAGCTAGTAATTCATCCTTAGTGTTAGTACCTTTCCCCGTAGCCATTCTTAGCAAGTACATGTGATTAAAATGTAACTTAAAGAGCTTCGCAAGATCCTTCAGCATCACCAAAATATGTTTGTGACACAAATATTTAAACTTTATTAAATAAGTAATGGGTTGAACATAGGTTCAACACACACACACACAAACTTTATTAAATAATTAATGGGTCAAATATATCTGCAACACAAACATCTAAACTTCATTAAATAATTACTAGGTTGAGCATATCTTCGAGATACCCATCCAAACTTTATTAAATAATTAATGGGTTGAATATATCTACGACAAAAATATCCAAACTTTATTAAATAGATAACGGGTTGAACATATCTTGGACACAAAGATCCAAACTTTTTATTAAAATAATTAATTGGTCGAATATGTCTGTGACACGAACATTTAAACTTTACTAAATAATTAATTGAAACTTTTTGAATTAACTCTTAGGATATATTATTTTCCAAATAAAACAACTTCGACATACGATTTCAAGTTCGGGAATTAAGATTACTTGCATGGAATGGAAGTTAACCCTGACTTGAAATAAGAGCTCACATTCATAAAATTTTGAATAATTACCACATAATTAAACTTGCACATATTTAATACCCATGAATTAATCAAAACAAAGCATGAATTTATGCCTCGCATCCAAACTTAGGAAATTTAACAAGGAAATCGTCCAAAACTTTTATTAGCCATTAATTATTTACCATTTCATAAATTAAACATAATTTCCAAGAAAACAACATTATCTGCGAAATAACTGAAATGGGAGCTGGTTCACGGTAGCCACGCTCCACCCGACCTTAGGAAATGTTTCTCATTTTTCTCTCAACAGAATATTACCCCCAAGCTAAGACTTTTTCATTCGCCATAGATTCTCACTAGTCCCGGGTTTCTCTCAGATTTTCTCACTTGAAAACTGGATTTACTGATTTATTGCCAAATTCCACTGGGTCTTCACTCAATGAAACTATGTCATAGTGCCTTCATTCATGGGACATTAAATAATACCCCTAATTTTACTAGATATTGATAAATACCTACAAAAATCCTTTTTTTGAGCCCCCCTCCAAGTACATATTTCCAATTTCAAAAAAAAAACTTTCTAAATATATATTATGGATTTTTACTATATATCCCTTTTTATAACCCCCAATACCTATAACCCCCCCCCCCCCCTCCCTACCGTACTCCCATCCCCCAATAACTACAATATATTGACATTATTTTTCACAATTTGAAGATCCCCCTTTATGAATGAATGTGATAAGATATTGGTCAACAAGGTGAATCCCTTATGCCAAACCATTCCAGCAATGAAATTCCTTCCTTTAGCTTCATTCTAGCTAGCACCATAGTGAAAACCACCACAACATATGTGCTTAGAATTCCACCGAAATAATTTCTTACACCATTGTCATATCACTAATGCAACCAGAGGGAAAACTAGGAAAATTTATCAATAAAAAAGTTAAGAAACTAGGTTTGGGTTTACAGGTTCACTCAACCAACCCAAATGCATCAAATTGGAAACCTCTCTCTTGAAATGGACTTGTTTCTCTGTCCTCTAGCTATTCCAATTGACCATGAATTTTATTTTCAGCCACAATTCGTCTCATGCTACCGCATTCCCATGCTGCAGTACATTTTTTTTCTTTCACGTTCCCTCTGTCTCTATGTCTTTTCTATTTGTCCTATGATTACTTATTTTTACGTTCTTGGTCCTCCTTTCCCCAAGGTTCCACCAACCTTGCATGTCCTTGTCACCCTTTTCCAACACTTGTCCTATTTTTTAATTAACTTCTTAACCCCCTTTTTACTTTCAAAAATAGGTTTAAGAAATTAATCAGGGAAAGTAGGGGTTTAATAAAGTTACAAGGTAAGAATATTTAAATAGGCTCGTACCTATCTTTTAGTCTATATGACACCACCCCCTCACTAACCTAGGTGAATACATAAGTCACCATTCTTTCAACGCTTTGGCTCTGCCACTGCTAGATTAAATTTAATACTAACAAAACAATTACAACATGAGCTCATCCTTACATGCACTCATAGTCTTTTACAAAATTACATTAACAAAACAACAGGGTTTTAAACTAAGGGTGTTACAAGAATACTTCCTCTATTTTCGTCCCTAGTCATGTACGTTTGACAAGGGGAAAGCTCCACTACATCTGTGTGAACCCTATAATTGTCAATGAACCTAATATCATTAAAGTAATACTAACAGCAAAGTAAGACAACTCTATCTACATCTCTTCGTATGCGCCGCCTAATTTGCATTAAATCCTTTCCATTCCAACAATTTCATTGATTTCTCTTTTGTGGTGTTAACCATCTGGTCTGCTAGGAATCTCTCTTCTGGAGTCAAATTCGGGATTTACTTTTCTCCATTTAAATTATGTTCTTGATCCTCTATTGTTTATGTCAATTACATCTACTTCTATTTGGGTATGACTTTGATAACTTCTACCCTCGTCGTCATTCTACTTTGTAAATTTAAGAATTTGGAAATTAACTTGATGGAGTAAATTAGGAACTTAACTGAATCAGAATAATTTATTAATTGTGTTCAATACAAACCTCAAGTAGAGTTGTAACAATAAGTACAACAATTGTTTAACGGTGTTGTATTACAACTACCATTTTCTGATCTCTAATTCATGTTTCAATTTGCAAATCAAGGCCTCAAAATCTTCATCATTTTAATAATGTGAAAGAAAAAAAACTAAACGAATTGATGTGATTCTATCAAAACATACACTTGTATAATTATCAATAATTAATTAGAATATTAGAATAGAAGCAAAAGTGATAAGAACGACAAATAGAACACAAACCGCCACTCCAGGACTGCATAGCCATAACTGCCACTCTTTTGCTCGTTATAATTATAAATGTGAGTGTTTCGAAGGTTTAGATATGGCATAGCCTTCCTTTCCTACATACCTCCAAAATACGAAGTTGTTGTGATGCAACTCACACCTATGCATCCATTCTTTATGGAAAATAGTTCAGAAAGATACCAACAATATCATTGTATGGAATCACGATTTGATTTTTCGGCCACAATCACTGAGAAATACAAAAAATTGAACCTGTGAATGGCCAACAGAGTTACATAGAAAAAAAGATCAACTACAGAATATTCTCTTTGTTGGGGGATGATTTTATGTTGGGTTGCAACTAGGAGAAGGAGTTCATCCCATGCTTGTAGATTTCCACTCCTCATTACCCTAACCTTTCTTGCACCATTAATGAGCTCCTCTAGTGCCATGAATGTTTCCATTAATCTTAGCATGACCATTAATATGACAAAAACATGTGGGAATGGACTAGAGTCAACCCGCTTCACCATCCTAAGCACCCAAAAATGAGGACGACGTCAGGTCCTGCAAGCCAATAACAAAATTACACATATTTTTCATTCCGGCCTTTAATAAATACAGATTTTTACCTCAATTCATACTATAGAGAAAAAACAAATTGTAGCCTATAGGTAGGTTATAGACCCATATTAATAGGGCCTTCACTAAAAATCTATTATCCCCTTTCAGGGACTCAAAACAAGTGCCACGCAGTGGCAAAGTCCCTGCCATAATTTTTTAATTCAAACTTGCACATAACTCGCTATTAGTATAATATTTATAATGCAACTTGCTATAAGTTTATGTATATAGTAAAAAAAAATCATATACAAAGTAAAACATGATGTCGACATGTAAAAATGTTATTATAAATAAATTTACAACTACTAACATATATTAGGAATTGTGACTTGTTAAAATCAAAGCATTCATTGTGACTTGTTAAAATCAAAACTGAAAACTGATATGTATTGGAGAAAACTGATGTATATTAAATATTGCACAATTAGTCACTCACCCAATTTTTACATGGATGCGTGTAAGTCATGTGATCTCAAGAAAATGTTATTTCTCTTCCGCTAAGTATCTTCAACCATAATTAATAAAATTTTATCAGTGTATGCATCATTGGCACATCGAATCGTTGTTTAGTGTTGGGCCTAGGGACACTAAGGTAGAATTCAGTCATAATTCTGCCTATATGGAGAAGAGCTAAAGGAGAAGAAGAAGGAGATACAACAGAAGTAGCATCATAAAATCAAGAAGAGAAAGGAACCTACGACGGAGGAAGTGAAAGGAAGCAAGAAGAAGAGGAAGAGGCACCAGAAGAGGAAGTTGTTCCAGAAGAGGAAGCCGCGATAGAAGGAAGGAGTATGACAAGGGAAGGTACGACAAAATATTAGCATCAGAAGGAATGCAAGTAGTATAAAGGCTAGAAAATGACAGTAAGTCATAATGCTGAGAAAGTGAAAGGATTTAACAATCATGGGTATAAGCTCAGCTAGAGTTAGTGGAAACCGCACATGTTAAGGCATCTGTATAATTCAGGATGTTAGTGCCTCCCGTTAGGTGTTACCAAAAAAGGAAAGATAGCTGGTTGGCTGGATATAGGAAGTCGTTTGAGAAAGCGACAAAAAACAAGTTTGTATTGAATCTGTAATGATTCTGTATCAAGTCTGTATTGAGTCTATATGAAGTATGTATGGAATATATATCGATTCTGTAATGAGGCTATAAAAGAAGGAACCCAAGTTGTATATGGGTTAGCCTCTGACAGTTAGTCTCCCTACGGATAACCTCTATAGTTAGCTCTGAATTGTTAGGATCTCAAGTTGGACTTCAATTAGATGAGGGTAGACTCTCATTAGCTTCTGACAGTTAGCTTTTGGTTGATGGCTTTGTATTTTGTCTGTTAGTATTGATGTGTGCATCAGAGTGAAGGATCTACAGCTGAGTGCGTAGAAGAGTAGGAAAGGTTGAGTCGATCCAGGTTGTGTGCAGATCATTAGTAGAGAAAAGTAGTAAGAGAACTGAGAGAATATCAGAGAGCATGAGAGGGAGGAAGATTCTGTGAAGGTAGAGAAGAAGAAATTGAATAGAGTCTGGAGCTTAGTGCGCAGATGAAAGGTGCATCTATTTCCTCATGTCAGATTAATAACACCTTGTGGTTTTTTACTGGATGGGTTTCCACATTATATTCTGTGTATATGTATGAATGTTGAATGTGTTTGAAATACTTGTGTAAATTTTGCATTGAATGACTCATTATATATTTTCTTACAGATGAATAAATGTATATTAGTTGCATTGTATTAGTTGAATACGATTATGATGCAAAACCATAAGTTGCATAAAAGAAGATGGGTCACAACCTAACCGTTGAATCACAGTGAATATAAGTAATCCACCCACTGAATTCATTGAGAGACTTGGTAAAACACCAAGGTACCAAACATCCCCTACCCTGGAAACTGCGGAAACGCGGTTCTGGCAGTTACCTATTCAAGAGAGATATCTCGGGTGAGACGGCAACTGCGTCGCATGTGCTGTCGGCTGAGCTCTGCTCTGTCGGGACAATATATCGTTCTTTGTTGAACTAAGAAGAAGGGATTGAACTTGGGTCAAGACTCCTGGAGGAGAGTGAAAATACAACAAATGGTTTCATTGTCGGGACCTGAATCATTGTGGTGAGGGATATGTTCTGGAAACCAACGAAACTGAAGATCCAAGATTGGGTGGAGTTCAAAGAGTTAGAATTCACACGAAAAGAAAGCGAAGGATCTCGGTGGAGCCCGATAGAGTGGTTGGGTCAGTACATCTATACATACACTCAAGATATTTTCTTTTATGAGTTTTCCATTGTGTTGCATGAATGGTTGTCTAAGTTGGAAACCCAACAAAGAAATTTTCAAGGAGGAGAACCAAAGGAGTGGACTCCTCAGTTAATTGAGTGACTGGAAGGGGTAAGAAACCCTATGTCGAGGGATGTGGACTTTTGGATAGATAGTATCTTATAAGGATATATTACTGAGATTATTGTTGACACAATAACCTCATATAGTGAGACAGAGTGAAAATTGTTTTCAAGGACCACGTGATAGATAAATTGTCATCAAAGACATGGATTAAAATGCTTGTATGTGAAAAGGGTATTCTATGAATGTGACAAGACTATGTATAAATAGAGTGGGTATGTCTCAGCAAAAATATGTGAGAAATGTCGTACCCTGAATTAAGATGTTCCCAGGAGATAGTGGAACTGAAATAGAGTCAATATTTCTAAGAAGCGGAAGAAGACTTAAATCCAATAAGTGAAGAAAGACTTTGTTAGGAAGAGGGAGTTGTAGCACGAATAGAGAAGAAGAAGGACACAATATTGTGTTGTACTTGGACGAAGGGTCTTGCGATGAAGAAGAAGAATATCATCCGATCTCCGAAGGAGATGAGGGCTTAGTAGAGTTGACTAAGGCTCCAGAATGAGAACGTGGTTACAAATCACCTACAACATTGCATACATCGCCAGAGGTAAGATCTAGAGACTTATATCCAAGTGAATTTGTAAATACAGTTAGTACTAGCAATGTAAATAGTGGACAAGGGAGTACGGATAGCAAAAGTTTGGTTTCGATTGTACCAGTAGTAAATACAACGGCTGCAGTTTACATTAAGTTACCAATATTCAATGGAAATGGGTCTGAGGACCCAAAACAACATTGGTTGCTTTGTGAAGCTATGTGAACTATGTGACAAATCCAAGATGAGAATATTAAGAAAGCAGAGATGATCACGACTCTGTGAGGTTGTGCGCTTGACTGGTACATGAAATTTTCCATAATGCCAGTAGGAGTTGTCCAGAAAACACTCAGCGAGATTCGAGTGGGTATGATAGATGAGTTTAGGAAGACAAATTATTAATCACATTTCATCACTAAAATAAAAAAATTAAGAAACTACCAACAAAATTTGTCTGGGACTTTGACCAAAGATTTAACACATGGATGGCCAAAGTGAGCTTCAAAATGTCAAATGTAGAACACAATGAATGGTTTATTTCTGCTTTATTAGCACATATCGGAACCCCGTTGATGTAACAAAATATTGTGTCATGGAAAGAAGCTATGGTGGTAGTATTGAAGTTAGAATCCTCGCTGATTGGAGACACCGACACAGTAATGATGCAAATTCAGTCTCAGCTAGCCAATCTTATGGTGCAACCCCATGACAATAAGTGAGGAAAGGAAGTTCAATAATAACTATGGTTTACAATATGTATAAAAGACATAAACCATAAAGACAATTTCTCGATGCTCATGAACTACATCACAGTAGTAGCAGCAAATTCGTTAAAAAATCAAGAGATTCCTTGGTGTAGAATACACCAAAATAGGGGCCATAAGTCAGACGAATGTCTCTACTTACAAGAGATTTTAAGTGCACTAGTTAGTCTGTAATGTAAAATTTTTAAATCAGGAGGTCATGATGAAAAGGAATACATAACACTTCAGTTGATGCAAGAAAAGAGGATGGATACCTACTTAATTAAAAGTGATGATAAAATGCAAGTTGAACGAGTGCAGCCTCAGTATCATCCTGCTCAATATCAACAACCATAGTACCATTAGAGGAATTTTGGGGTCTAAAATGGGCCTCCTAAGGAAATAAATAAAATAATAGTTAAAATAATAAAATAATGGTTAAAATAATAAAATAATATTAATTAACTTTTGAGGAAGAAAGAAAAAAACTACTTTTTGTGTTCGTATTTTCAACATATCTCCCTGTGTTTTTACTCAAATTTCGATTGGGAGAGCTCGTTGGATGCGGAATCAAATTCCGCATCCAACAAGCTCTCCCAATCGAAATTTGAGTAAAAACACAATGAGATATGTCGAAAATACGAACAAAAAAAGTAGTTTTTTTTTAATGACAAATATGCCAATTCAACCATTATGGTTGACTTATTTTATTGAAATTCTATTGGTTCTTGAATTCCAACTCACAAAAACTTATTTTGGCACGTTTTCTTATAAGGCCCATTTTAGACCCCAAATTTCCTCTAATGCCTCAGCCGCAATACCAGTAGAGTTAGTATCGCAACAATACTCTCAGCAAAGGGGAGGTGGAAACTTTCGAGGCCAAGGACAACAACAAAGAGGAGGAGGATTTGGTCCTGGAAGACACCAAGTCATATTTTATAACCGTGGACAGTCGGGACATTTTTCCTGATATTGCTAAAGTCCTACAAAAACATGTACATATTGCAAAGCATTTGATCACACTGTTGAACAATGTCTGCAACTAATTGTGAAATGGAAGGCTCCAACTATCGACAACCCTAATTCGATGCAGAATCAAAATTTGAGCCCCAACAAAAACTTTCAGATGATTTCTTTCGAGCCGAGAGAACCTCATATTGTTTTGGTTACAATAGGAGGTGTTGCGACAAGTGCAGAACAAAATATATAGAAAGTACAACTGCATGTGAGACTCATGACTCAAAAGAAAGCCCCACTATATGTCTAGAAGGAGAAAGAAGTCTTCTTGGATGTGCTACCAGAGTTTATTGATGCTAATCAATTGTCTACATCTGGACAAGTCAAGACCATTCCCGAACTATTTGAACAGCTACTTTGTTTAAATATTGTAACTTCGAAGAATATTCTATATGTATCTTTTGTGGTCCCCGATGGTCCAATGGGAGAACCACTTGTCTTATGTTGTACCCCGATGCTTCTAATCAGAAGAACTAATAAGAGTCATGAGGCAGTCCCCTCTAATTGTAAAGGTGGGTCATTAGCACCCCAGTGTGGTTACTTGAGCCTACATGTGTAACTTGAGCCTACATGATTAACTCGAGCCTACATGACAAATGAGTTAAGTTAAGTGAACAAATGAATATAAATAGCGGTGTAGTTCTCCTCATTTGGGACACACACTCTCACTTGTGTAGTGCATTAGTGGAGAAGAGAAGTAACTGGAGAAGGAGGAGGATCAGGCTTTGATCTCCTTGCTGGTTTTATTTTTTATCTTTTATCTTTTTGGGGCATCTATATTGAGGAAGCTTTTACTAGGTTTTTCCCTTTAGGGTTTTCCCAAGATAAATCCTTGTGTTCCTTTTGTATGGTTGTGCTTATCTATCTTTTAGTGCTCATGCTTATATGCTTTTGTTATGAATATGAAATGAAATACTGATGTCTTAGCTAAGCATATGAAAATTTAACATGGTATCAGAGCCACCCTGAAAGAAGACATTGTGCAGCTATAGAAGCTATGGATTCTTATTTTTTTGGTCTCTTTCCACAATCGATCAACAAAAGAAGGCTAGACTGACTCTCCATTAAAGGGCGCATCTTTCTGTCGAAGCAGAATTTGATTCCGAGCATTTCGAGTTTTGGTGCAGAAAATTAGGGCTTTCTACAGAAGAGGAATTTTTGAGTGATCCCAGCATAGGATTTTTCTCCTCATCAAAATCGAATTTTAGAGACCTGGATCAAGAAATTTGGTTGGGTGAAACTCCTGAAAAGTCAAACCCTAGTTTGACCCCGATTTGGAAAAACCCTAAATACTAAAACTGCTACGTTTTGGTACATTTTCTATATCCTAAGATTGGAGAAGGATCAAGAGTTGAAAATTGCAAAGGCCAAAGACAAAATCCTGATTTACACTGTATCCAAAATTTAGCCTCATATTATCTATATTATGGGGGATATGATCCCTCCAAGTTAGGGTTCTAGCCTCTTCCAGAATTCATCCCTAAACAGGACCCCTGGGGATAATTGATGTAGCGTGGGATACAAAGGTCCAAATGGAATTCCTGAAGATGTTCCAAAAAATGGACGGGATTTAATTTCTGTGGTCTGAATTTCAGAACCTGAAGATGAACTAGTGACACGTGGAATGCCATACAACTTCACTGTTCTGAATAGTCCTGCAACAAGTCATCTTGGGAAAATGAACATAAATCCCAATTGGTGAAACAAATTATGACTAAACCTATGGTGTTGGATAAGGGAAATTCTAGGTTACCCCAGTGATAAATTTTAGACATAGAGGAGCAGTAATTTCAGGGATTTCATAGAAATAGTAACAGGAATTTCTACAGAATAAATTGGAAAACTAGGGCTTCCTGTTTCGGTAGCTTCCCTCTACTGTTTTCAGAAAAGGAGTACATTGGACAGCTCCATTTGAAGAGATATATCTTTCTATCCAATCATATCTGAAAGATTCCAATTTTTGAAAATTAGGGTTTCTCTGACAAACCCTAGATCAGCCAGCTCCGGAAGTAGGACGAACACCTAAAATCGGTAAGATTTAATATTTTGCTATTTGCATTTGAGGTTCTCATTTCAAAGTGATCTATCACATCAGCTTGATGATAAAATTGGTGAAGTTAAAAACTTCCAAGCATGGAAGTATTTGATCTCTCTAAAAAAAATGAATTGGACACCTACATGAGTAGAGAGGTTCCAGTTCTAGAGGGAGATGAGCCTCAAAGCCTTACACAAGAAGAACTTGATCAAGGCCAAGAAGATCATTGTTGATTCAATCACGAATCAACTTGTACAACAAGTGTCTTCCCTAAAGACACTGAAGATGTTTGATTCCTTGATCAAGCTATTTGAAGATAAGAACATAATTCAGAAGATGGATTTGAGAAAACAGTTGAAGAATGTGAAGATCCAGAATGCATAACATCTTGAAGCAATAGAAGAAGAAGCAAATAATGCAAAAGTGGTGATAGCCACCTTGAATGGACTCCCATGATCATGGGATTCATTCATGCGAGGAATGTGTGCCAAAAGGAAGTGATTACTTTCAGTTGACTCTGGAAAGAAGAAGAAGCTCGTCTCGTAAGAAGAGAAGAATAAAGATGGGAGAAAATTGAAGATCAAGCTCTCACCATTCAAAGAAGATCTCTCAAGCGATGAGGAATATGAAGAACTCAATTCTTGATGAACCTCTTATCCATCTTATCACTTGGATAAGAAATGATGATTTCATGGATGAAGAAGATGATGAAGCAGATTGATCAAGAAGGAGTCTACCCACGAAACAAACAAATGATAAGTATTCAATTGTCATTTAATGATATTGTTTTGTTATGCATTTGATTATATTCAGTTGATGTGTTGTTTGCATGCATGTGATGGATAAGTAGCTCATGGGTCTATACAAATATCCATTGTTACTTATCTAGAATGAAACCTATTTGCTAACATATTGGATTAGTGCACAATCTCAATGATGTCATGGTAGAGATGGAAGGCATATATAAATTTTCTGTGAGATATGGATGAATGTTGTATTGGCTAAATAGTTGCATGATGCATAAGAATTTGTCATTATGCATATGTAGTTCTAACCATGCAACTGGTGCATTTGAATTGTAGGAAAGGTCCTGTACAACCTCCTAAAAGAAAAGAAGGATGAGACTTGTTCCGAAGAACAAGTGATGACAATTAAATAAACATGAATCTGAAGCTCCCAGGGTCAGAGACACCATGTCAGAAGAAAGAGCTTCAGAGAGCGGCAGATCCACCTCGAAGGATGAAGACCACCATGGGTACGAGAGATAACTCAAGATGAAGAAAAGAATGCTATGAAAGAAGCTATGATAGTTGATTATGGGGAATGATGTATACGATATGATTTCGAGACATAAAGGGAAGTACATAGTATCTTCCATATGGATCTGCAGGAACAAGTGTACAAAGAAAGAATCGTGATTGGCCTCAGAAAGAATAGACTATGACATGACATACTCTATTGACCAGTATATATCAAGCATAGAATCACCTATACAGAATGAAGAAGGAAGATAATACTCCACTTCAGGGGGAGTGACTACAGAAGATATCTGATTTCGACACGGTACGACATGATGGACAACTTCCTGATGGATCGAGACTTTACCAAGAGTAAAGTGGGTTCCAACCTTCAAAGTTGAATGCAGAAGACTAGGATATGTTAATGATCTGACAAGATGAACTCATGGAAAATGTTATGATGAAAGAATACTAGAATGATGTTTGGGATATAGTACTCAAACCGGAAAGAAAGAATGTGGTATCTTACAAATGGATTTGCAAGATAAAATATGTTGTTGATAAAAGTAAGGAAAGACTTGTGGCTAGAAGTTTCTATAAGAAAGAGGGAATTAATTCTGAAGAGACACTTACTCCAGAAAGCAAGGTACACTTCCTTCAGAACTATGATGGCAGTTGCTTCCATGATGAAGTGAAGACAAACCCTCCTTAATGGTATGATTGGGGAAGATTTTTACATCGAATAGTAACAAGGATTTGAAGTTGAAGGCAGATGGACTCATATATGTAAGTTGAAGAAGGCCCTCTATGGCATGAAGCAAGATCCCAAAGCTTGGTATGGAAGGATAGACAATTTCTTGTCAATTATGGGCTTTACCAAGAGTAGAGCTGATCCTAAACTTTATCCCAAGGTTGTAGAAGATGAACCTGTCATCCTATTATTATATGTGGATGAATTATTCTTGACAGGGAATGAGAAACAGATCATGGAAAGCAAGAATAAATTAGCAGAATAATTTAAGATGAAAGACCTTCTGTTAATGCATTATTTCATAGGTCTCGAAGTATGGAAAAGTTCAGAAGAAATCTTTCTCAACCAGGGAAAGTATGCGGTAGAGATATTGAAGAGATTAAATATGTTTGAATGCAAAGCCATGGCCACACCCATGGACTCCAACCTAAAGCTGTTAGATGATGACTCATTAGAGTTAGTAGATGCGACTCATTACAGACAGATCATTGGGTCATTGATGTACTTCAAATACCGGACGAGACATTTGTTTTGCTGTGAACACCTTAAGTCAATATCTTGTTCGACCAAGATGGGTTCACCTAGTAGCTGCAAAACATGTGATGAGATATCTGAAAGGGACTATAGAGCTTGGTCTATACTATGATGGTAGCCATGACTACATATTGTATGGCTATACAGATGCAGATTGGGTTGGAAGTATCTCAGACATGAAAAGCACATCAGGTAGATGCTTTTGTTTGGGGTCTGCTATGAGTTCATGGTTTAGCAGGAAACAATCCAGTGTTTTTCTTATAACAACAAAAGCAGAATAGATAGCAGATTGCTCTGTTAAGTTGTGAAGCCATATGGATTCGAAAGCTAATATCAAGTCTCCTTGACTTGAAGATGGATACTACATTGATTCTATGTGATAACGAGAGTTGTGATAACAGAGAACCCTGTGTTCTGTCGTAACACATAGAAATTCGATATTTCTACATACAAGATAAAGATGCAGATGATGATGTTTCAGTATTCCCATACTAAAGATATAGATGATGCTTTCAGTATTCACATACTGGAGATACAGATGGTGATAGTTCAGTATTCACATACTGAAGATGTAGATGATGATGGTTTAGATGGTGATGTGCTGATGAAGCCTTTGTCTCGAGTAAAGTTCAAACACTTTCGAGACAAGCTTGGTGTGGTTTGGAAAGACCTTCCTTGAAAGGGGGAGTAGTGATGTTGCAATGGGATTGTATCATCCTGGGACATATGTCCAGAAGTTATTCGGAGACCTCGGTCTTCGAGAATGAAGAGGGATTGTATCATCCTGGGACATATGTCCAGAAGTGATTTGGTGACCTTGGTCATTGAGAATGTAGAAGGATTGTATCATCCTTGAACTTCGGTTCAGAACAGATCCGGTGAACTTCGGTCATCGAGAAGGTGGCAAGATTGTATCATTCTTGGACTTCGGTTCAGAATGGATCAAGTGAACTTCGGTCATAGAGAAGGTGGCAGGATTTTATCATCCTTGGACTTCGGATCAGAATGGATCCGGTGAACTTCGGTCATCGAGAAGGTGGCAGGATTGTATCATCCTTGAACTTTGGTTCAGAATGGATCCAGTGAACTTTGGTCATCGAGAAGGTAGTAGGATTGTATCATCCTTGAACCTCGGTTCAAAATAGATTTGGTGACTTCGGTACTCAAGAACTGTGTTGATCCCATAATTTCGAAAGGAAGGATCATTAGTAACTCCGTAAAGACCTAAATCCCATAATTTTGAAAGGAAGGATCATTGAATTGATCCCATAATTCCAATAGGAAGGATTGTCTGAGTTCCACAGATGTGTTGATCCCATAATTCCAATAGGAAGGATTGTCTGAGTTCCACAGATGTGTTGATCCCATAATTCCGAAAGGAAGGATCGTTAGTAACTCCATAAAGACCTAAATCCCATAATTTCAGAAGGAAGGATTGTTGGTAGCTCCGTAAAGACTTGATCCCATAATTCCAACAGGAAGGAATGTCTGAGTTGCACAGATGTGTTGATCCCGTAATTCCAATAGGAAGGATTGTCTGAGTTCCACAAATGTGTTGATCCCATAATTCCAAAAGGAAGGATCGTTAGCAATTCTGTAAATACCTAAATCTCGTAATTCCAAAAGGAAGGATCGTTAGTAACTCCGTAAACACTTGATACCGTAATTCCTAAAGGAAGGATCGTTAGTAACTTCGTAAAGACCTAAATCCCGTAATTCCGATAGGAAGGATCGTTTGAGTACCACAGACATGTTGATCCCGTAATTCCAAAAGGAAGGATCATGTTGATGTTTTGATGATGTTGAATGTTTTGATCATGTTGATGTTTTCATGATGATGATGATGTATTGATCGAAAGATCAGAGTGTGATGATGATGATATTTTGATGTTTTGATGATGTTGAATGATTTGATCATAATGATGTTTTGATGATGTTGATTTTTTCATGATGATGATGTTTTTATGATGATGATGATGTACTGATCAAAATATTAGAGTATGATGATGATGTACTGATCGAACGATCAAGAGTATGATGATGATGTACTGATCGAACGATCAAGAGTATGATGATGGTGATGTACTGATCGAAAGATCAGAGTGTGATGATGATGATGATTAGTATGTGATGACGACGACATACTGATCAAAAGATAAGAATATGATCATGATGATTCTGTTCGAGAGTTGAAGTATGATGATGGTGCTAATCACGATGTTACTAATCAGAATGTGATGATCTTGCTGATCAAAAGGTCAAAATGCTGAAGATGTCATTGCTGATCGAAAGATCAAAGTGCTGAAGATATTGCTGATCAAAATGCTGAAGATATTGGTGATGATCGAAAGGTCAAAGTGCTGAAGATGTTGCTGCTGATCGAAAGGTAAAAGTGTTGAAGATGTTGCTGAAAATGTTGCTGATTGAAAGGTCAAAGTGCCAAAGATGTTGCTGATCGAAAGGTCAAAGTGCTGAATATGATGCTACTAATCGAAAGGTCTAAGTGCTGAAGATGTTGCTGAAGATGTTGCTGATCGGAAGATCAAAGTGTTGAAGATGTTGCTGATCAAAAGGTCAAAAATGCTGATGTTGATTAAAGAGTTACTGTTGTCAAATATTGAAGACGAAGACTATATGATGTTGAAAAGCTTCCAATGATTTAACATAGATGTGTTACCCTGAGGATGTTGATGATGTCCTCTCCTACTATTGTTGTTGTTGATGTTGTTGTAAAATACCCTTCTCGTCAAGGGGGAGTGTTGAAATTTTGTAACTTCGAAGAATATTCTATATGTATCTTTTGTGGTCCCCGATGGTCCTACCGGGAGAACCACTTGTATTATCTTGTACCCCGATGCTTCTAATCAAAAGAACTAATAAGAGTCATGAGGCAGTCCCCTCTATTTGTAAAGGTGGGTCATTAGCACCCCAGTGTGGTTACTTGAGCCTACATGTCTAACTTGAGCCTACATGATTAACTCGAGCCTACATGACAGATGAGTTAACTTAAGTGAACGGATGAATATAAATAGAGGTGTAGTGCTCCTCATTTGGGACACACACTCTCACTTGTGTAGCGCATTAGTGGAGAAGAGAAGTCGCTGGAGAAGGAGGAGGATCAAGATTTGATCTCCTTGCTGGTTTTATATTTTATCTTTTATCTTTTTGGGGCATCTATATTGAGGAAGCTTTTGCTGGGTTTTTCCCTTTAGGGTTTTCCCAGGATAAATCCTTGTGTTCCTTTTGTATGGTTGTGCTTGTCTATCTTTCAATGATCATGTTTATATGCTTTTGTTATGAATATGAAATGAAATACTGATGTCTTAGCTAAGCATATGAAAATTTAACATACTCAGGAAGCAACCAATGAAAAATGTTAGTAAGCTTAAATAAATTTTCAAAAGTTATTTAGACTAATCAATGATAAAGATGTTGTCGCAGAATTGAAAACACTTCTAGAAGAAATTCCAGATGACCTGTGACCTGAAAAAAGAGTTAACCATATCAGGAAGAGACTAAAGACAGGATGAGAACTGCGAATGACTGCATAGATAGGAGACTATGATATGGATTTTATCATATAATATTTGGGCTCAAATGTTAACATATTGATAAGACAAACATGGGAGAGCATGAATAATCCATGATTGGAATGGTCTCCCATTCAATTAAGGCTTGTGAACCAGTCGAATGATTTACCTGTTAGGATATTTAGACACTTGGGAGTTAGTTAAAATCAACTTGTGTAATATATCCGTTAGATAAAAGTGTGTTTCTTTAGTATGCATTAGTATGCATTTGTAAATATTCTAATCCGGCGGTGACGATATGTTCTAGAGATAGAGTGATCCGACAGTTCAACTTCTCTTAGATCATACCTACCATTGATCCGTGGCTTAACACCGAATTGGTATATGATCTCTGTTTAAAGAGTATAGAGGGTCCTTGGCTAGTTGATTGATTATGAGAAGCTCATGTAACTTTCTTTCTTTTGCATAATAAATTGCTCCAAGTAGCTATTTGGCTGGGGCCATGGATTGTTTCCCTCTTGAGGGTTTTAACCACGTGACAAACATTGGTGTGTTGATCTGTGATATATTTGTGTGAAGTGGTATCTTAAGGTGTTAGATATTTTGGGAGTACCCTGTGTACCCGAACATGGTATCAGAGCTTTTATGAAAAACCTCTTTTGGTTTTGATCAAGATCTGGAACCGGTGTTGCCGAAATTTTGAAAAGGTTTCTAGTTTTGTATTTTTTGTGCATTTGTGGCCTATGGGAGCTGTTCCATTGCATTCAGAGTGCCGTTTATATTGGAAAATAGTTTTCATTTCACTGAAAACCATTTCCATTTGCTCCAGAAACACCCATTTCGACAAATATGAAGGTATAATGTTACAGTGACGGATTTGTTTTTTTTAGATTTCTCATATTTTATCAGTTTATTATTAGATATTTTATTTTTTAGTTTCAGAATGTTGTTTTTCCTGACTGTGTATTCTCTTTTCCGTGCATCTTGCGCGATCGCGGTGAATTAGAAACAACAAGGGATTTTTTTTTTCTTGTCTTCTCAACTACGTATGCTCTTTGCTGTGCACCTTGTGCGATCATGACAAATCAGAAACAATGAGAAAACTTGAAAATGTAGACTTTAAGGGTAAGCTAACCAATATCTAACCCCATTGTGTAGAAAAAGTTTTTTTTGTTTTTTTTTGCATTTTTTTTTTGTGGTTTGCAAGAAAAGAAAGCAAGCACGGAAAACGAGAGAGAAGAGTGAAAAAAAAAGCAGCCCCCTTCCTCTTTCCATACTTTTATGTACCTTTTAAACTTAGCTCACTTGGTCCAAAGTTGCTTTACACCTTGATAAGTCTTGAGTTCAAGTCTTATCAAGCTACTTTTTAGTGTATGCAATTTCTATTTTCAAGTTACTTTATTGTAAAAGTGCATCTCACATAAATAAAATAAAATAAAAGTGAGTCAATTAAGTATTTTAATTTATTGTCGCACTATTTAAAATTACATTATTGTAAAAGTGAACCTCACTTATTCTACAAAAGTGATTCACTTCAAAGCAACTTTATTGTAAAGTGATTGTCAAAGGTTGATCTTGGGAAGGGGTTTTTTTTTTTTGTTAGTTAAGTTAATATCTGCCACGTCACTATTGGGGACATCTTCAACATTTTATTTGATCAAGCATAACTTCATCATCCGGAATCTGTTTTAAGTGCCGTTTTTTTAAAACCGCATATTTTTTCGAGCTCTTTGCATCACGATAGTTAGTTTCTGTTCTTTCAGCCATTATTTTACAGTATGGCCACCCCTTGTGATATTATACTTATAAGTTCTAACTATTTCTCATGGAAATCTTGTATGGAGGATGTTCTACGAAGTAGGGAACTTTTCAGGATAACCTCATGGAAAGAAACATAACCCACTGATGATGATAAAAAAATTAAATGGGAAAATAGATGTGATGAAGCTTGTGGATTGATTGGGATGTCAATTTCTACTGATTTGCGATTCCACATATCTGGCATTGATGAACCTGATAAAGCTTGGAAAAAGTTGGAATCTGTGTTTGGTAAACACAATGAAATTCGGGGTCATCAACTTGAGAATGAGTTGCTTTCCTTGAATCCAAATGATTTTTCATGCATTCAATACTATTTATCTAAGTATGAAACTCTTAGACTCTTATGTGCAGAATGCAAGATTAAGAAAGAAGACAAACAATGTATTTATCATATTCTTTCCAAAATTAGACCTGCATATTCTGTTTTTGTATCTACATTCTACTCCATGAAAGAAGCCTTGACTGCAACTAGCTATCAAGACCCTAGCCTTGAATCCGTTTGTGATTCCTTAATTAGAGAGCAAGATAAGCCCATTCATCTTGGAATAATTAACAATGCAGATACATCTGGGAAAGCCTTATTGTCCCAACAGAAAGAAAAGTCCAAGCCTCTCAAGAAACATAATTTTCGCAATAATAAGCCAAACAACAAGGGTCCCAAACCCTCTCAGTCAGCTCCTCCTTTAAAAAATGACAAAGGATCCAAGCAAAAAGGAAAGAAGACTGAGCGTCATTGAAATTTTTGTGGGAAAGATAATCATGATGAATCTAAATGTTTTAAGAAGATGGCAGCCTTGGAACCAGTAATGAAGAAGCACCACATCAGCCTAGATTCGTCTTCAAAATATAACTCTCATGGACATGCACTTTGTGCTTCCAGTTACTCTTATACTACATCTTCTTCTTCTACTTCAAATGAATGGCTCATTGATTCTAAAGCATCTTATCATATGGCTAAGGATCAAGCCATCTTTTCTATTATGCATAAATGTAACACCAAAAAAAGATTTGTTGGTGATGATAGATCTCTAAGTGTTGTAGGATCTGGAATAGTTCCAGTAGAAAATGGTCATTTCAGTGATGTACTATGTGTTCCAAAAATTTCCTGTAATTTGTTATTAGTCTATCAAATTACTCATTCAGGTGAAGGTAAAACTGTGATGTTTACACCTCACCAAGTTGTAATCAAGGATTTTAAAAATCCTCAAAATGTCCTTGCTACTGGAATTGTTGATGATATTACCAGGTTGTACAAATTTAACAACTTTGGGTCATCATCTTTTCATTCAGTTTTTGTTGCTCATAGTGATAACTTGAGCAAACTTTGGCATGAGCGATTTGGTCACTTAAATTATCGCTCATTGCAACAAATATGTAAATACAATATGGTGATTGGTCTTCCACTGGTATCTTGCAATGATGGTGTTTGTTCTCGTTGTGTACTCGGAAAACATCATCAAGATAGTTTTGACAAATGTGCCTCTTGGCACGCCTCGGTTCCCTTGGAGCTTGTGCATAGTGACTTGTGTGGCCCTCTTCCATCTGCTTCCTTTTCTGGTTTCAAATATTTCTTAACTTTCATTGATGACTACTCCAGACGCACTTGGGTTTACTTCCTAAAACTTAAGAGCGAAGTATTTAACATGTTCTTGGCCTACAAGGCCCTTGTTGAAAAACAATCTAGTCATCAAATTATTAAGTTAAGATCTGACAATTGAGGAGAATATGTTAACAACAAGTTCACTACTTTTTGCGTTGAATAAGGAATCCAACAACAGCGCACTGTTCCATATCCACCACAACAAAATGGTGTAGCTGAATGAAAGAACTGCACTTTAAAAGAAATGGCTAATTGTATGATCCAATCTAAGGGACTAAGTCTTCAATATTGGGTTGAGGCCATAAATTGTGCAAATTACATAGTTAATCGCACACCCACTAAATTTTTACAAGGTATAACACCGGAATAAGCATGGAGTAAAATTAAACCAGATGTAAGTCACTTTCGTGTGTTTGGTTGTGAAGCATGGGCTCACATTCCGGATGAAAAACAGAAAGCATTGCAGCCTAAAAGTGAAAAGTGCATATTTGTTGGATATTCTGAAGATGTAAAAGGTTATAGACTTCTTCAGCCCCATTCACATGATATAATCATTAGAAGAGATGTTAAATTTGATGAAAATCTCTTGGCCTGCGAGCCTAACTTAGCGGGCGTGCCATCTTTGGCTTGCGATCCTGATTCGGCGATTGTGCCTTCTTCTTCTTCTTCCAACTTCCTTGACATGTTTCCAAATCCAGTTTTTGATGATGATAGTGAGGATGAAAATCCACCTCCGCCTGCTCATGTTCCTCCAATTGCACCAACACCAATACTTCCTCGATGGGTCCGTTCAACATGTGAAGTAGTTGGTAATATTGCCGATGATCCTAGAGATCAACGTTGGACACGTTCTCATTTTCAGCGAGCCTCTTCTCTTTTGGCTCAAGTTTCCGAGAATCATGATCCATAAACTTTTGCAGAAGCTTCAGGAAATCTAGATTGGGATGCAGCTATGGATGAAGAATATCGTTCCTTAATGGCGAATGATACTTGGGATCTTGTTCTTCTTCCAAAAGGAAGAAAATTTGTCAGATGTAAATGGGTCTATAGAACTAAGTATGCATCAGATGGAAGTGTTGAAAGACTTAAGGCAAGGTTAGTTGCCAAAGGTTTTCCTAAGTTGAAGGGATTGACTACAATGAAACCTTTTCCCCTGTAGCAAAAACGAACTCCATCCGCCTTGTTCTTTCCCTTATA
>LPNX010984791.1:1564-71147 GCA_001517045.1 Pseudotsuga menziesii | reverse complement strand
ATGTCAGACTTAGGACATTTGCATTATTTTCTTGGTCTCCAAGTCTTGCAAAACAAAGAAGGAATCTTTCTTTCCTAGTCTAAGTATGCTTGTGACCTTCTTTGTCACTTCCACATGGAATATTGTAAACCAGCCCCTTCTCCCTTCCAGTTTGGAGTCAAACTTTATGCCACTTGTACTTCCCCTAAAGTAGATGCCACCTTGTATCATCAACTTGTTGGTAGTCTTTTATATTTGACTCATTCCTGTCCTGACCTTTCCTTTGTCGTTGGTCGTGTTTCCCGTTATATGCAAACTCCTCATGAAAGTCACTGGAAATCAGCAAAAAGAATACTTCGATATATTCGAGGAATAATTCAGTTTGGGATTCATTACAGTATAGGGGGGAAACCTTTGTTGGTTGGTTTCACTAATTCAAATTGGGCCGGTGATCCTGATGATCGAAATTCTACTGCAGGTTATATTTTTAGTCTGGGATCTGGACCTATCACTTAGGCTTGTAAGAAACAAAAAGCACTTGCTCTGTCTTCAGCAGAAGTAGAATATCGAGCTGCAGTTAATGCCAGTCAGGAAGCTTTATGGTTTCAACATATCATTTCAAAGTTTGGATTCAAGCAGTAGCAGCCTACTCCACTTTGGTGCGACAATAAAAGTGCCATCAATCTTGCCAAATATCCAGTTCTACATCAGCGCAGCAAACACATTGAGCTACACATGCACTTCATCAGAAATCTTGTTCATGGTAGTGTTATTGAAGTTCTCTATTTCCCTACAGATGATCAAGTTGCAGACATCTTCACCAAGTCTTTTACATAAGAACAGTTTTCTAAACTTCGGTCTATGTTAGGAGTTCAGGAATGTGTCCTTAAGGGGGGATAGGCTCTAATGCCTCCTTCCTTCTCCTAATAGTGTCACTTTGTAAATCCTTCAATCCTATCCCAAGTTGTTCTTAAGGGGGATGTTAGGATATTTAGACACTTAGGAGTTAGTTAAGATCAACTTGTGTAATATATCCGTTAGGTAAAAGTGTGTTTCATTAGTATGCATTTGTAAATATTCTAATCCGACGATCACGATATGTTCTAGACATAGAGTGATCTGACGGTTCAACTTCTATTAGATCATACCTATCATTGATCCATGGCTTAACACCCGATTGGTATATGATCTGTATTTGAAGAGCATAGAGGGTCCTTGGCTAGTTGATCAATTATGAGAAGCTCATGTAACTTTCTTTCTTTTGCATAATAAATTGCTCCAAGTAGCTATTTGGCTAGGGCCGTGGACTGTTTCCCTCTTGAGGGTTTTAACCACATGACAAACATCGGTGTGTTGATCTATGATCTGTTTGTGTAAAGCGGTATCTGAAGGTGTTCGATCTTTTGGGAGTACCCTGTGTACCCAAACACTACCAATTGGTAGAATAACTCAAGTTCTTGTAGAAGTCGAAGTCTTAAGAACATATGCTGACTTTAAAGTAATTGACATTATCGATTGCATAAATCCATATCCCGCACTGCCAAGAATTGATTGGGAAATATACAACCAAACCATTATAAACTTCAAGAAAAATATCTTATCATTTGAAGATTCTTAACTAAGGGTGGTTACACCAATTGATCCACTTGAAGTCAAAACATATGTTGCGATAGTAAATAGTGAAGGTCAAGGAAATTACCTAGATCAATTGTATAATATCATGTCTTCAAAAGAATATTATATCAATCCAATATCTGATGGAAAACTGAGTTGAGGGAGTGTAAGTTCGTGCACATCCGATTTAGGTGATGCCATGGAAAATTAGCAGAGCGAGCTACTTTAAGTCTCCATGAGAAGATGTGCAAGAATCACAAGATATGTCTGAAGGTAGGAACCGAAGAAAGCATGCTGCCTACATATGAAGGATTACCTAACCTTGCATATATTTTGCTGGAATTTGAAGAAATAGTTACATAATCATAGCGATTGTCTACCTTGGACTATGTGTTGAAAGATACGCTTGCTAGATGGTTGGGTACACATAAACAGTCTATCTCTTAATGGCCACAGTGTAGAAGACTAATGGAGATCATATTTGGGGAAGAGATTAGTTACTCTTATCAGAATTATACATGACTGACAAATACTGTAGAACATATTGAGAATTATCACAAGAAATGGAAAGAATATCCATGATAGGAGTGGGTTCACAGATTCATCCACACTTTGGAAATGGTACTAAGAAATTGGTACACATAAGTGGAGATATAAAGAGGAACTGTCGAATGGGAAATTTTAGTTACAAGATTCACCCAAACATTTGAGTTCACAAGTGAACATACGACAGCCGATGCTGTGCTACAAATAATGAATAAAAATATATTTAAAGAAAACTCGGTCGCAACCATGAATTTCCATCAATGCACCATGACAGTACACAACTGGATGGAGTGTTACAATATTACAGGAGAACTAGATGATGATGACCCACTTGAGATACACATACTAGATTCAAAGGGTATGTGTGTAGTGGAAGGAGTTGGTATGTCTACTGACCAATTTCTAAGTCCGCTAAAGATCAAGAAAGTAAATATTGGGTCGGATGAAAACCCAAAGTTTGCTAATATTGGAGATTATTGGGACAATGAGACTGTGGAAAATATCACTGAATTATTGCATGAATTTCATGATCTATTCCTTACAAAATTTTATGAAATGAAATGCATAGTATGGGACCTTGGTCAAATGAAGATAACCTTGAGGCTCGATGCAAAACTGACCAAACAATGACCGTACAAATTAAACCCGCGCTACAAAAAAAAAAAGCTAAAGCTGAACTGGACCGAATGTTGGAAGAAATTGTGATAGAACCTATTGAAGAATCAGAATGGATCAGTCTAATTGTAGTGCAAGACAAGAAAACTTCAGGGGAAGTGATAATTTGTGTTGACCTGAGGAAATTAAATGATGCGTACTTGCATGATCCATTTCTGACCCCATTCACAGATGACGTATTGGAGAATGTTGGAGGACAAGAAATGTATTCATTGAATAATGGATTCTCAAGATACCATCAAATAAGAATTGAAAAGGAGGACCGATACAACACTACATTTGTGACGAAGTGGGGATGCTACCAATACATGGTAATGCGTTTTGTTGGACTCAAGAATGTAGCTACAATATTTTGTAGAATCGTAGTTGTTGTATTTAAATATTTTATACACAAATTTCTTGAATTCTACTTTGACAACTAGATAGTATTTGGTCTTGTAAAAGATCACATAGAGAGTCTTGGAATGACGCTGGAACGATGCCACCAGTATCAAATTTCCCTAAATTTGAGGAAGTGTATTTTTTGTGCATCTTTTAGAGATCTGCTAGGCCATGTGGTCTGTTGTGATGGAATTTTGGTTGATCCATCAAAAATTGTCATCATCCTCGACTTACAACCACCTACCATGGTTAAGCAGTTAAGATCAACATTAGGAAATACGAGATACTACAAGAATTTTATCAAGGTATATGCAAAGGTTATTACCCAAATTGAGGGATTGCTGGAAAATACACTAAATTTCAATGGAGAGATGAATGTCAAGACATCCTAGACAAGCTAAGAAACAAGATGGCTACTACACCAATAATAGTATTTCCAGATAGAAAAAAGAATTACGTGTTCATGTTGATGCATCATCTATTGGACTCGGGGTGGTACTGACACAACCAAGAGAAGGAACGATTGATCACCCCATTTCTTTTGCTAGTAGGAATTTATCAACTGCAGAAAAAACTTACACCACAACAGAGAGGGAAGGGCTAGTGATGGTGTATGCGCTGCAAAAATTTAGACAGTATTTTCTAGGTCGACATTTCAAGATGTACATTGACCATTTTGCACTGGAATATTTGGTCAGTAAACCAGTGTTGGGGGGGGGATATCTTCTGGTGGATTCTCCTCTTCAAGGAATTTAATTTCGAGATAATTGTTAAACTGATTCAGTTGAATTTGGGACCAGACCACCTGTCAAGAATTGAAAGTGGAAAAACTACTAGTCTGGAAGATAATCTTCCCGATGAACAATTGTTTGCGATAACCGTGTTTGATGATCAATATAAATATATCATACACTTTTGGGTACATGTTTTGTGCCAACTGAAGCTACAATGGAGCAGAAGAAATAGTTAGTAGTGCGAGTCGCATATTTCCAGTTGATTGTTGGACATTTGTATAAGCTAAGCGCTGATGAGATACTCTGACGATTTGTTTTTTAGCATGAGTGCCCAATGATATTGAGCGAAGCACATGATGGTGTCGGAGGAGGCCACTATGCAGGAAAAGAAACCATGAGGAAGAAATTGCAAGCAGGGTTATGGTGGCCCACCATGCATGCAGACGCTCAGGATTATTGTCGCAGCTATGATATCTATCAAAGAACAGGAAGCCGTACCGAAGAGATTAAATTCCATTAGTACCACAAATAAAATTACAGGTGTTTGATAAATGGGTTGTTGACTTTGTAGGACCTATCAGTCCAGCAGGAAAATGCACCATAGCAAGGTATATTATCACTGCGACTGATTACCTAACCAGATGGGAAGAAGTTACACAAGTAAAGGACTGTATGCTACGACAGCTGCAAATTTTTTATTTGAAAATGTTGTGAAAAGGTTCAGTTTCCCTAATATTTTGATTAGCGATCAAGGTACACATTTTGTTAATCAATTGATTGAAGAACTAACTGATGAATTCTAGATATAGCATAGAATAACAACTCCATATAACCCGCAAGAAAATGGAGTTGTCGAAGCATTTAACAAGATTATGGAAAATGCGCTAACAAAAGTATGCAATGCGCGAAGGGATGACTGGGATTAGAATATCTCTTTAGTACTATGGGCATATCGCACAACTTGTAATAAGTTGGAAAGACAAACACTATTCAGGTTGGTATATGGATAAGAAGCTGTCATGCTTATGGAATATATTGTACCAAGTTTTGAGAGTTGCCGTGATCACGGAAATGACAGATGTTGATGTTGTAGAAGAAAGATTTCTTCAACTAATTCATTTGGAGGAAGAAATATTTGTTGCAGGATTTCACCAGAACGTAGAAAAGAAAATGAAAAAGGTATGGCATGATAGACGCATTAAGAACAAGCATTTTGAAGTTGGAGGTCTTGTTCTTATGTATGACAGTATATTTTTCAAGCATCCAAGAAAGTTAAAAACACATTGGTTAGGGCCATATGCCGTTAAGGAAATCACTGATGGAGGAGCAGTTACGTTAGAGAAATTAGATGGTACAGAGGTTAAAGGGATCATCAATGGGAGTCAATTGAAGCCTTATTTTGATAACTGTGACTAGGTTAAAAACAAGGAGAGAGCATTATATCGAATTGGCATCTGGCCAAGATTAGAAATATTCAACGAAGGTAAGTGGCATGTCGCAGAATAGAATCTATTTTGGGAAGGGAAAAGTAAGTCGCAAGGAGTGTGACCAAAAGTGTAAGAAAAGGAAATGCAGGTCGCAAGGAGTGCGATGAAAAAAAATAAATTGAAAAGAGAAAACAAATGAAAGAATGCAGAATCTAGGTCATAATAGGAGTGAGAAGAAGTTGATGGAGCTTGAAAAGAGAAGTGAATTTACCACATGAAAGAACATCAATAGGCAATGATTTGACGTTGGAAAAATAAGTAAGAAATTTGCTGACAAGACATATGATAGTCCTTAAAATTTGCAAACACCAAGTGAATCTGATCATCCCCTTAGTCATAAGTATCATCACGTCACAAAAAAAGGGAGCGGCTCTAGTTGGAAGCATTAACATACTAACTAGGAAGGGTGACCCATGTGATGGATCGAGTTGTCATTATACTACTCAATGATGGTGCATGTGAATATTTGACAAGTTGAACACGTGAATAAGCCTTCTATTTTCCCTTGCATTCAAATTAAATCCCATAAAATGCCATGTTGGTGAATCCATGAAGATGGGTGTCTATTTAGGGGGGTCTTATGAGAAAATAAATCTAGTTTTTTTCATGTTTTTCAACTTTGGGCGAACGAAAGTGATATTTTTGTTTAGAATTTCACTTTTAAGTAAAAACAAAACTTTTAGAGAATTATGTTAGATTTCTATTCATAATTTTTTCAATTTTTTTTATTGAGATTTGATATTTCATTTTGGAAAATGTTTTACAGTGTTTTCTTATAAAATGAAAGGACTAAAAAATACTCATGTTTGGTTGTGCTCCTAAAATCAATAATAAACTTGTGTTTTGCAAAACAAAAATATGCTATGACAAGCTACACACAATATACTATTGCGATGACTATAAGTTTGTAACCAACGGATCTATATAGTAATTATAATATTTTTTTGAATTCGATCAATGGGGAAACCTTGTTGATTTTCAACATGTTTTTGGTTGCGACACATTTTTCTCAATTGACTATAAAACTTAAAAATCTAAGAATACCCTTTTGAAGTAGACACTCCAATTAACCACACCATTTTGTTTCAATTTTTTTGGTGTTGTATTTTTAAAGTTACATATTTTTCATTTCACCGCATTTTGAAAGAGATGAAACGAAACTTGACACATGTTAAGAAACAAAAAAATTAAAAATATCGGATCTCACCTATACACAACAAAATATATACCTACGAAAAGTAGATTCAATGATGAAAGTAATGGTATCAAGTCCGACAATCGATTTGTAGTGCAAGGCATCCATTTTACCTTCCAAAAATGGAGAAATCTGAAAACTGTGCAGGTTTTAGGTCTCCGAGGGTATTTGGCCGAATAATTATTCGGCCAAACAATTGTTCAGTCAAATAATGCTTTTTCGTTACGGAACTGTTACAACAAAGGTTGTTCGACCAAAAAACTAAACGCAAAAAAAAATTCGTCGGCCGAAAAAAAAAATTACGTTATCTGTATTCATATAAGTAAAATGAAAGAGACTCATTATTTTCGCACCTTTTCATTTCGTATAAGTAAAAATATTTTTGAAGAGGTTTTCAAAGGAGATTTCTTTTGCCAAAGGAGTTTTTTTACAAGGTATTTTTCTTCTTATTTATTTCCTAGGGGTACATTCAAAGAGTTTTTTCTCAAGGAAATTTTTCCAAATATTTTGTGTTCTAAAGTACTTTTGTAAAAGAGTTTTTTCTTTACAAGGGGTTTTTTCATAGAGTTTTTTTTCCAAGGTATTTTTGCAAAGTAGGTTATTTGTTTGCAATGCTTCTTCCAAAGAGATTTTTTTGCAAAAATGTATTTTTCTTCTTATTTCTTTCCAAGAGGTACATTCAAAGAGTTATTTTTCAAGGCACTTTTGCAAAATATTTTGTATTCTAAGGTATTTTTGCAAAGGAGTTATTTCTTTGCAAGGGGTTTTTTCAAAGAGTTTTTTTTCCAAGGTATTTTTGCAAAGTAGATTATTTCTTTGCAATGGGTTTTTTTCAAGGGGTTTTTCCAAAGGAGATTAAACAATCATGGGTAATAAGAGAAACCGTAAAAAAAAGTGATCGTAAACGTGATGACGATGCTAATAGGCAAAAAAAAAAACTAAAAAATAGAGCCAAAAGAGGAAGGGTTGCAAAAATGGAAGAGATAATTGAATATATAAGAACAGATTTACATGACACTGTTGATGAAAAGGAAATTGAAAATAGGGTACAAGACAAATGGAAGTTAAAGAGACCATTGTTGAAGATGTAAATAGTGATTTACATGCTAATGTTGATGAATTCAATATTGAATATCAAAATCAAGATCCATAAATTGGACCTGGTATGTATATATCATGTATTTTCCAAATTCATTATTTATAATGAATTGTATTTTTGGACATATATATACGTACTTTCACCATTGATGATGAAATGTTAGAAGACATTGATTGCGACAAATATGGAGAAAAAATACCCATACATGTTGCACGAGATCGTGCTACAAAAATTTATGATGATATTCTCAAGGATTGTTCAATAGCAGGACAAGCGCAAATTTTGAGATGTTTATTGGTGTCCAAGAAGTTAGAAGGTGCTACATAATTATTGGGTATTGACAAGGTGACAAAAGAGTCGAAACTAAAACATAATGTGATAGAAAATATAGGTGATGCAATAAAAAAAAATTGGAAAATCCAGAAAGAAAGATACCACTGCTGCACGTAGAGCAATTCAGACAACAATTGTTTCAGCTAGTAGTATACAAAAAAGTTTGACAACACAACTAGCACAAGCAATTGGAACCTCAAGAAATACATTATACAAACATAGCAAATTCAGAATGCAAATAGATGAAAATGATGAACTTGCTTGTTGGGAAAGTATTTGTAGACAACCTTACAAATATAGAATGGGAGAAGGTGTTAAAGATATTGTACAAAAATATTGGTTGGAACATGCTCGAGTTTCACCAAATTCAAGGGATGTGATATAACAAAGAGTATCATGAAATGTATATGAAATTCATCCCAAACATATAATGGAAATGACACAAGTAAAATTGTTCAATAAATTCAAGGAGGATTATCGTGGAATTAATATGTCAATCACTACATTTGTGCAACAAAAACCATGGTATGTTAGACCTATTACTATACGTGACACATGTTGTTGTCGTTATCATGTGAAATATCAATTATATTACAACACGTTTCTTGAATTTGGTAAAATGTTTTGGACAAATTCACCACCTCCACCCACAATACGTGAATTCATATCTCAAACTCTATGTGAGAGAAATCACGATGAAATATTTTATAATAAGAAATGTGTCAATGGAAAACATTGTCATCGTTGTGGAAATATTGTTTTATTCCATAATAAATACCTGGTCGATAATGATCAGTCACTTTCAAATGTAACTGTTGATTGGAGAAGATATGAATACAATAATTATTCTACAAGTTCTAGTGATGCACATTCCAAAAGAATTGATTTGCGAGAAGATAAAATACGTGTGACAGATTTTCTCAAGAAATTTGAAAGTGAAATTTATAAATACACCAAGCATTCACATAGAGCACAATGGTGAGACCTTCAATTTAAATATTCCCGTGAAATTTTTTCAATCGAAATTTTTTTGTCTGCGGTTGATTTTGCAGAAAACTACACATTTGCTACACAAAAAGAGATTCAAAGTGAATACTATCATTCTAGCCAAGTTTCAATATTTTTCCATGTTCTATATAGACATTCTCAACAAGATGTTAATGGAATTGAAAGCATGTGTGACAATTGAGATGTGATTAAATAATATCACTTTTATATCAGTGATGATCGTACACACGATACGCATTTTGTTCAACATTGTATTGAAAAAAATTTCTATGATTCACTAAAAAGTAACGAAGTTAAATTCAATGAACATTGGGTATGGTCGGATGGATTTGCATGACAATTTAAATCTACACGATAATTTTTTTGGTTATGTCGACTTCATAAAGCACTAAACATTAAACATCTCTAGAATTTCTTTGAAACTGGACATGGAAAAGGTGAACATGATGGTGCAAGAGCATGCGTGAAAATAGCACTTCGAAAATGGAAAATGAACCATTCTTCTAGACTATTCCATTTAGCTGCAGAAATTGTCCAATGGTGTAAATCACATCTAATCCATGATTGTGATCAACAATCAAAAGATGTGCGTAGGTATGTACACGATTTTTTTAATTTATATTAATTGTCAATTTTAAAAAATGTATGTAGTAACATTGAAGTATTTGTACACTTACATTAAAAGTTGTCATTTGTGATTTATCATTTATTATGTAGGTTTTTTTGACTTGTTGGGGTCCAAGATATAGATAGATCAATACCATATGAGGCTAGCACCATACATGGGACTAGATAACTTCACTCTATTCAAACAAAAGCCTTCCAAAACATGTTTGCATTTGACAGTTGAAAGCAATCATGTTTTTGTCATATTTGCATTGAAAATGCTGGAGATACAGAAGTTTGTGAAAACATAACGAACAACTACATAAAACATTGGAAACACACAGAGTTTAATCCAAAAGGGGAAATGGCACTAGCAAACATAGAAGAATTAGAATCAGAAGAAATACAATATCATCTGTTGGAAATAGAATTTCAGATCTTGTTAGAGAAGGTAATGATCTTGTTTATTGTTCATTGTTGTCCATCACCTTATGTGTATATAGTCAATTTAATTCACTTAAAAACTCTATTGCCAATTGTAATTTGAACAGGAGATGTTTTCGCTGTGATTGCACCTTTAGAAAACAATGAAAATGTAAAATATTATTTGATGCGATGCCCTGAAGGAAAAATGAAGTTATTGGAGGACTATGATGACAACAGATTGACATATGAGAGAGGATCCATAATTTTAAAAGGTTATTTTTTGCAGCAGACCCATATGACTGAAAATTATGTCTAATTTCAGGATGATGAACTTGATGTTATATGTTGTCAATATAGTCATTTAGTATATGCATCTCGAATAAAATTGGTACAAGTTCCATTGAAAAAAAACTTAAAAAATAGAAAATGGAAACTCTCCAAATATGACCATGAACGGATAATTGACGACGACATTCCATTGCGATATTTTTAACTATATCATTTCTTATTTTATGTTAAGATTGGCTATCATGATCAAAGATGGATTGATGTTTTAGAATTCAGAATAATTCTGTACTTAGTCATTTAGTATGTTACCTTATTAGAATTCAGAATTGAACTTTAATTTATTAGAATTCAGAATAAAGTTGCTAATGTTACCTTAGAAGTCATGGATTGAACTTTAATTTATTAGAATTTAGAATCATGTTGCTATTGTTACCTTAGTAATAAAAAATATTAGAATTCAGAATCAAGTTGCTAATGTTACCTTAGAAACTTCATGGATTTAACTTTAATTTATTATAATTCAGAATCAAGTTGCTAATGTTACCTTAGAAACTTCATGGATTGAACTTTAATTTATTAGAATTAAAAATCAAGTTGCCAATGTTACCTTAGTAATAAAAAATATTCCATGTGAGGCAGAGGCATATTGCCAATGGCAAGTAATAAATTTAAGTTCTATGATGAGAGATAATATTCTAGTTATGTATATGACCATTATCTAAACTTTGATTGTGAATACAAGATGTGAGCTAGGAATATGATTTAAATGTTCAATATTTCAATGTTGGGGTTCCCTTGAATTCAATAATTTGAGAATGTACTTAGCAAAACATCCTAAGATTTCCTAACATTCATTCCCAACATTCCCCACATTCATTCCTAACATTCCCCACACCTATCAAAACTTCCTGACATTCATTCTCAACATCTCAACACTGAAAATATTTGACATCTATAAACATACATAAATTTAATAATACATACATTCATTCTTAACATTAAATTGCACCTATCAAAATTTCTTAACATTCCTAACATTCCCTAACATTCATTCCTAAGATTCCCCACGTTGACTCCTAACATTCCCCATATTCATTCTTAACATTAGATTGCACCTATCAAAACTTCCTAACATTTCTAACATTGATTCCTAACATTCCCCACATTGATTCCTAACATTCCTCATATTCATTCTTAACATTAGATTGCACCTATCAAAACTTCCTAACATTCCTAACCTTTCCTAACATTCATTCCTAACATTCTTAACTTTTCCTAACATTCATTCCTAACATTATTCAAATTGATTCCTAACATTCCCCATATTCATTCTTAACATTATATTGCACCTACCAAAACTTCTTAAAATTCAGTCTCAACATCTCAACATTGAAAATATTTTACATCTACAAACATACATAAATTTAATAATACATACATTCATAATATGTAACTTAAATATACATGTATATAATCCAAAAAAGACAATATTTAAGGTCAATGTACATGTATATAATCCAAAAAAACAGTCATGAACATGTGAGTTCAATGTACATATGTATAATCCAAAAATTAATCTCCTCGATGTCCAAAACAACTACAATATATATATCAAGAAAAAAAGAACAATATAAATAATTCTCTAAATGGAAGTCCACCACCATCCTCCACTAGGGTCTTCCCTTGGACTCATAACAATCTACAACATGTATAAAAATGAATTATGAATATCATAAATTATATAATTTTAAACTAAAATCAAAACATTGAAATATTAAACTAACATCGAAGAACAATTCAATTATTAATAAAATTACCTCAAATTCTCTATCATCCAATGGATTCTTACCTTTGCCTCTAAAGGTGGAGGAGACCCAAGCTGCAACATGTATAAAAACAATTTATGAATCTTACAAATTATTTAAACTATTTTAAACTAAATTCAAAAAAATAAAATATTAAACTTATAATTCCACCACTATCCTCCAGTGGAGTCTTCCCTTTGCCTCGAAAAGATCGAAGAGACCCAAGCTTCAACATATATAAAAAGCAATTTACAAATGTCAAAAATTATTTAAACTATTTAAAATTATATATCAGAGAACAATTCAATTATGAACAAAATTACCTCGGTGCCAATATCCACATCCATCAAAGAACCTATATCTTCACCTTCACCGCCAATGTCAATATGTTCTCTTCCCTTAAAATTTAAATTTTTTTAATAAATAAATCATAATAAAAGCAAAAAAAACTAAGCTTAAGCAATTAACTTAAAACCAAAACAAAAATAAAATAAAATCATTAGCTAACAATAGATGGAAAACCATCTAAAAAGTTCGAATCTAAAGAAACCTACATGGATAAGTCAAATTAACAATAATATACATAGTTAAATTTTAAAAAAAATATAAAATATCTTTCAAACATAAATATAAATATGTAAGTAATAAATATACCTTTCCAAAATGCTCTTCTACATTTCCAGCATTTTGACTAGTGGAGACTCCAAAATTGTGTTCATTTAAGAGTCAAGAAAACTGAAGCCAATAAACATTTATGTAATGTATTTATTACTATACATCAAAAAAGAATAATATCATACATAGATATAATGTGACAAAAAGTTCAATTCAAAATAAAAAAATAAAGTAAATAGATTGAAAGTATACAAACCTCTCCTGAACTTGACGTGTCCTTAGATATTCCATGTGAAGCTATATCATGACAAACCTTCGCATAGGCCTTTAGAGCTTCAATGCCCATACGATCTAACTCACCATTTGTTTTGTAAACAAATTTTTTCCAAATAGTGGCTCGATCCCTCTCTCGACTCAATCCAACATCAACTCCTACAAATGTTGAAGTTAAACCTTCGGTAACATTATGCCTTGCAGTTGTCCCAACTTGTGATGTGGGTTCCATCTCCGATTTGTAAGTCACAAGCCTAGGTGGATGAGATATTTGAGGTGGAGGTCGAAGAGTACTGGGATATATAAGAGCACCTTTTTTATTTCATATCCTCCCCTTTCCAACTCCATAAAACTTTGGCTTCATATTTAAAAATAAATCGGTATAAAAAGACCCAGCAAAATAATTAGGAACCTCACTGTTCCATGGAAACCGACCATAGGCTACAAGGAACCGATCATATAGAAAATGTGCAAGTTCAGGGTGCTTAAAATATTGCACTTTCAATGCTTTACACTTTAAGCTCTCTTTGAAGTTAAACATTGAGTTGGCATGTTCTCTAGTCACTCTTTCCTTCACAACAACCCACTTGTCTGGACCCATCACCTGTGCCTTTCTTCTCTGCATCAAGGCAACAAAACCATCTATTGTTGGTCCAAGATCCTCATATACCTCAATGAATTTTTGTAGTGATTGAAAAACCATCTCTATACTTTGTTTTTTCTCTGGAGCGAGATCCAAACTAGAAAGATCGTTTTACAGCTTGTCAGAGTGAGCTCTACAGCTTTCAAGGGTCATTTGTTGAAGACCACTTTCCCATGGAAGCTCCTATGGTAAATTTGATGGATAGGCCATAATGGGTGTACAACCCTCAGCTACTTGAACATATTGCATCCTAGCTTGACCTTCGCCACCTTGTGTAGGATGATAAGCCTCTTGCGAACCTTGTTCTACATCCACGCTTGTCTCCCATACAGAAGGTGGAGATCCACGTTCACCCACAGAGGACAAGGGGGAATCATCTCTACCACTATCTCCTTGTCAATGATCGGATGAATGTGAACTATACAATAAGCTTGAATCCTGACACTACAATAAAAACTGGATTTAGCATCGAATTTAGCACTGAATTTTAGTGTAATTTTCTCCCAATTTTGGTGAACAATCCGGCGCTAAACCAGGTGCTATTGTACAATTTCGTAAAACACCATCTATTGCATCTTTTTTTTCGTCCTTTTTAACATCCATTTTTGTGTTCATTTTTGTAACCAATTTTTTGCATCTCTTGTTATGCCCTTATTTGCACCCAATTTTGCATCTTGTATTGCATCTTTTTTTGTGTCATTTGTTACATCCTTGTTTGCACCTAGTTTGACACTCAGTTTTGCATCCAATGTTGCGTCTTGTTTTACTCATTTTTTTTCATCGAGTCTTGCACCCAATTTTGCACCATGTTTTGCATCAAATTATGTGTCCAATTTTGCATCTAGCGTTGCATCTAGGTTTGCATCCAAATTTGGGCCCAATATTGCGTCTAGTTTTGCATCCAATTTTACTTATAATGTTGCATCCCTTTTTTCATCTAATTTTGCATCTTGTTTTACATCTTTTTTTGTATCCATGTTTGTGCCTAATGTTTGATCTTGTTTTACGTTGTATTTTGCATCTAGGTTGCACCTAGTGTTGCATCTTGGTTGATGTCTTTTTTGCATCTGTGTTTAAGCCCAATGTTTCACCCCGTGTTGTGCCTAGTGTTGTGCCTCATTTTGCGCCCATGTTTGTATCTAATATTGCATCTAGTTTTGTATCCAATGTTGCATCCCATCTTGCATTCAATATTACATCTAGTTTTACATCCAATGTTTCGTCCCATATTGCATCCAATATTGTGTCTCGTTTTAATTTTTTGTTTGCGTCAAGTTTTGATTCCAGTTTTGCACCTGGTGTTACACCTGTTTTTATGTCCATCGATACACCATATTTTTTGCTCAAATTAATGTCCAATTTTACATCTAGTTAGGAGTCCACTTTTGCATCTATTGCTGCATCTAGTTTTGGGCCTAGTATTGCATCTAGTTTCGGGTCATTAATTATGTCTATTGTTGAGTCTCCTTTTGCATCCAATTTTTCTTTTACTGTGACATCCATTTTTGTGTCCACATTTGTGTCTAACATAACATCCACTGTTGCATTCACTTGTGTGTTTGGTGTGACACCCACTTTTACATCTTGTTTTGTTTTTAGTGTTGCATATAATATTGCATCCATCTTGCACTACTACATTTTTTACTTTTAGAAATACACTGTAATATCATTAGGGCATGGAGGAATCGAACCACCAACCTCCTGCTTGTAAGGCAGGTGCTCTTCCATTGAGCTAGCACCCTTTAAGAATTGGGAAGAGGAGAAATATTAACAGAGATTTCATCATTTGAATTCTAATAAAAGACAATAAGATCAAATGACAGTCATGCTTAAAATCCAATTTATTTTTCCAAACACATTAATAAGCACAAAAATCTACCGTGATCAGGCAACAAAATATCCTAAACAATTACACAAGACTTTGCTAAAATCTACCCTCTCGTTACACTTCATTCGCATTTTGTATTGTTAAATGTTCCTCTTGTTGCAGCACCATAAGAATAAAGAGGAATTATTTGGGGTCTTTTCATTAATCTTTTGAACATTTACCTTGATCCTTGTTCTCAAATTTGTTGCTATAGTTTTGAGTATGCATAGGTACATGAGGCGTCTTAAGAAATGGTTGACATTCTTAAAGCATTGGATCAACATTCAAAGGGATGGATCCAGTTTTCCAAGGCATTAATAAAGTAAAATTAAAAATGGTAGAGGATCAATAATCACTTCCATACCTCAAACATGTAAAAAGTGAATAAAATGTAATGAGAAGAAGAAGATAAAGCAATTGGTCAGAGTCTTCCACAAATTTTAAATTGGACCCAATCTGTTAAACCATTTGAGACGGATAAATACTCGACAGAGTATATGTGTGGATCCAAGTTATCAAGAGGCAAGGGAACTGACGCTACTAACAGAGCAAGGAATACTAACAGACAAGGAAGGATGCTTATCTATTCACAATGCCTTTTAGAAATGGGTATGTTAGAATGCATTAATGTGAGAATGGGCTTTAGTCTTATTGGTAACTGAATGGGTAGTTTACTACAAGCGAGGATAAACATTAGAGTTCAGTGGAAGGTATAGTGTAGGCATATAGATCTAAGTTGAACCAAGGCAACAAGAAATCAACTTGTTAGGTAAAATAACTCCCGATTCATTTATTCCATTGCAATATCATTTATTTATACATTACATATGCTGGTTGAGTTTCATCTTTCGACCAGGCTTTTCAGCTTCCTACATAACTATTCATTTTCCTTTATTTATTTACAAAATATAATCCCAACGGATTATATTCCAACAATCCCTCCGTTAATCCGAAGGGGTGTTAGTAAGTCCGAGCATGTTTCTGAATCTTTCAAACTTTTCTTGTCCATGTGCTTTGGTGAAGATGTCTACAAATTGATCATTTGTGGAACAATGTCGAAGATGGACTATCTTGTCCTGTACATGATGTGGAATCAAATGATACTTTGTGTTGATGTGTTTGGTTCGATCATGGAATCTTGGATTCTTAGCCAGCTTGATTGCAAAATTATTGTTGATCAATAATGGAGTGGAGTTCTCTTGTTTTTCTTCCAAATCTTCAAGTATCTTCCTGAGCCATACTATTTCTTTCGTTTCTTTAGCTGCAGCCACATATTCTGCTTCTGTTGTTGAATCTGCCAGAATTGACTGTTTGCGTGATCTCCATGAGATAGTTGCTGATCCAAGACTCATAGTGTATCCAGAAGTTGATACTCCTTTCTCCTTATCACCATCAAAATATGAGTCTGAGTACCCAAAAGTTTGAAGTCATCCACCTTAGAGTACTTGAGTCCAACGTCTTGAGTCCCCTTCAAGTATCTTAGAACTCTTTTTGCAGCTGACCAGTGTCCTTCACAATGTTTATGCATGAACCTTGAAATTATGCCAACAACATAAGAAATATCTGGTCTAGTTGTTGTAATGTAGATAAGTCTTCCTACAAGTTGTCGATACTTGGTCGCATCCTCAAATTCTTTTCCTTCGCTTGATGTGAGTTTCATTTTCTGTTCCATTGGAGTAGAGATAGGGTTGCATTTTGTCATGCAAAATTTGTCTAGTAGTTCTCCAACATATTTTTTCTGAGATAGGAATATGTACTTAGGATGTTGAGTGAATTCAATTCCTAAGTAATAGTGGAGATGTCCCATATCTATCATTTCAAATATCTTTTTCAAATATTTCTTTATGGATGCTATATAGCTCTCATTGTTCCCTGTCATCAAAAGATCATCTACGTACACCACAAGATACACAACAGATCTTCCAACTTTCTTTATAAACAGTGTTGCATCATCAAGATCAAAATGTTCAAAATTTAACTTCAAAAGATGCTCGAATAATTTTTCATACCATGCGCGAGGCACTTGTTTTAGGCCATACAAGGATTTGATAAGCTTGCATACCTTTTGTTCTTTTCCTTTCACAACATAGCCTTCTGGCTGAGACATGAAGACATTCTCTTGCAAGTATCCATTCAAGAAAGCAGTCTTCACATCCATCTGATGAACTTTCCACCCATTCTGAGCAGCTAAAGAGAGTAAGGTACGGATGGTAGCCCATTTTGCTATAGGAGAAAACATTTCTTCATAGTCAATTCCTTCCTTCTGTGCATAGCCTTTTGCTACAAGCCTCGCTTTGTGCTTGTCAAGTGAGCCATCTGATTTTTATTTGTTCTTGTACACCCACTTGCAGCCAATTGGTTTGGTTCCAACTGGAGGGTCAACCAGCTTCCAAGTTCCATTCTTCATGAGTGCATCATACACGTTCTGCATAGCTTCTTTCCACTCAACTCGAGTAGAAGCTTCTTCAAAGGAAGTTGGTTCAAAGATAACAAATAAATTAAATTCACAATCAAATGATACATCCATGTCATCACCTGAATTATCTGCTTCTCCTCCATCTTCATGTCTTTTTGAACTTCTCGTTCCCATCTTTCCAACTTCATCCAGATGGACACTTTCAAGTGTCTTTGTGGCCCATTTAGGAATCTTTCGTGATGGTCCTAGTTGATCAGCTGGTGGTGCTTCATTTCCTTCAAGGTTGAGTCTTCCAAGTCTCTCAATCACATCATCTAGTTGAATCTCTTGTTTAGGTGAAGTAGCAGGAACTCCTTCATGCAGGGGAGTTGGTGCTTCATATGGAAATTCCAAAGGTTGATCTAGAATAGGAATCCCCCCTTCAAGGTTTGGAATTTCATATTAATTTTCAAAATATTTCTTTGGATGAGGATAATTTTCCAAACGATCAAGCTATCTCTCAATGGACTGGTCATTTTTATTAGTCTCAAGAAAAATGACATCTCTAGAAATAACAAACTTCTTGTTTACGTCATCATATAGACGGTATGCCTTGGAGTTTTCTTCATACCCCAGGAAAATGCATTTTCTGCTTCGAGCACCAAGCTTGCTTCTTTGCTCCTTTGGAATCAAGGCATAACAGGTGGAACCAAAATATCTGAGATGCCTGACTGAAGGAAGATGGCCAAACCACATTTCATGTGGAGTCTTGTTATCAAGATCATTTGAGGGACTTCTATTTCTCAAATAGGCTGCACATTTCACTGCATCACCCCAAAACATTAGTTTTACATTCTTAAATAACATCATTGAGCGTACCATATTCATTATGGTTCTGTTCATTCTTTCTGCTACACCATTTTGTTGAGGATTGTAGGGAACTATAGTCTTATGTGCAATTCCATGTTGGCGATGATAATATTCAAAAGCATTTGAAGTGTATTCTTTCCCATTGTTAGTACAAATTGTACCAATTTTAGATTGTGCTTGTTTCTCTATCAATGCATGAAAGTCCTTGAATGTTTGAAATGCTTCTGATTTTGTCTTTAATGCATAAATCCAGCACATTCTTGAGTAGTCATCAACAAAGGTCATAAAATACTTATTCCCATTGGAAAAAGGAGTTGGCATTGGGCCACATAAATCAGAATGCACTAATTCTAATTTCCTACTTGCTCTGAAATTAGATTCATGGAATGGCAGCTTACTGTGTTTCCCTAATATACATGCATCACATTTGCTCTTCTCTTTGGGAATGGTGGGAAAACCAAATACACCATTCTTTCTCAACAAACGAAGAATGTTATAATTCAAATGACCAAATCTTGGATGCCACAATAAAATTGATGAAAAATTACCTTCTCCATGCAGAGAGAGGTAGGCATAGTTCTGAACCATTGCAGATGAACCCTTTAGCTTCAGCAGCTTCCCATCTTCGTATCTAGTCATGATGACTTGGTTGTTAGAGGACATTCTTATTTCTACGATTCCATCAAACATGTGGATGGAATGGCCTTGCTGTCGAATATGCACCAATGACAACATGCTTCTCTGCAACTTTGGAAGATAAAGAACATTCTTGAACAAGAAATCAGGGAATCCAGGCATCTTCAGCCAAATGGTGCCCATTCCCTTTGTTTTAAGACTTGACTTATCTGCAAAGTAAACTATGCCATTTATTGTTTCATTAAGTTCTTCAAAATAGTCTTTTCTAAAATTCATCTGTGATGTTGCACTAGTATCAAGTAGCCAAAAATCTATGTAAGATGAAAGTGAAATCATTTCATTAATATCAAGATTACAATGTGCAACAATACAATGAGCAGAATCTGAAGATTTACTAGCATCTTGGTTCTTATTGTCATCTTTCTTCTGGTTATGTATGTCTTTGATGGAGTCCCACGAGGCCCAACACTGATCTGCTGTGTGTCCAATATTTCCACAATGCTTGCACTTCAAATCTGATCTTTTGCTGCCTCCTCTACCTATGAAGTTTCTTCTTCCTCTGCCTCTCTTGTTGCTTTCTCCTTTGGGATGATCTTTGGATTGGTATTTGCGAGTGAGAGTGGCACCAACTACAGATGCTATAGATTGCATCTTCTGTGATTGAATCTTGCAACTAAAATAATAGGAGAAAAAGAAGAAAGAGTAAAGGTGTAGGTCTAAGTCTCTGCCACCTTCCTCAAGATTTACAACAATGCCAATGCAAAGGAGCAGGTCATGGTCTACAGAAATACACTTCAACGTAGTTTTTATGGTCTTCAATGCAGTTGTTTCACATAGAATTTATTCTTCAAGGCAGGTCACAACTCCAGCATCTTGATGCAGTACTTCTAGCTGCAGCAACAGAATAATTGCACAGTGGCAATATTCCCAATTTCAAGAGCAGTCTCAATGCAATCAACACCAACAAAACAACATATATCTTCCACAAGAGTATTCAATGTATGATATATATCAGTCACAATATAGCAAGAGTATTCAATATATGATATATATCAGTCACAATATAGAAAGAGTCTTCAATATATGATATATATCAGTCACGGTCCTTTTTACTCAATGTAAATAAAAAATACTTGTAGACTTTTCACTTTACATCCACGCACATAAATTAGGGTTTTGTATTTCAACCAAAAAAAAAGGTTTACCTCTGCATGAATGTATGAGAGCATGAGATTCATAAATCACTTTCAATATCATTATTCATAACTTCACACGTTCCAACAAGACTCTTAGTGATGGGGTAGAGCATCGATTCTCTCCTTCATGCAAATGAAAAGGAATGAGCCTTCAAACTCCAATCATCATTCTTCAATGAACTTGTAGTAGCAAGACTTATCAAATAAATAGCAAAGAAATCACAGCACTCTCCAGCTTCATAGGCATGATACTCCATGAGCTTACATGATATTCACAGAATGGTCACAGTTTATCAGCATGAACAGTTCACACAGAAAAGAGAAAACACCATCCATGATGTAGTCTTTACCAACACACAACATAAAATTAGGGTTTCCACCTGAGTAATCGCAATATTGAATATCACATTCACCTCACATGGAGTCTACAATTTCAATCGCAGACAGCCTACACTTCGTCTGAATGCAAAGAGGACCAAGGACCAGGTGACATAGAGAGAGATACCATCAAGGTTGAGCTAGGGTTCACACTTCAAATTCAACGCAACACTAAAAGAAAGACGAGTCATGAGGAATGAAGAGTGCAGCCACAAAATTTAGGGTTACACTAATACAACGGAGGAGAGGTATCGCCAGGTTGAAATAGCACAAACTACCCAGATATGTAGACCTAAGGATAGTCTACAAAATGCAAGCAGGTAGAATGGCAGGAATTAAAATTCTTGAGACAGATTCACCAGGTGAATGGAAAACGCTAAAATATGTAGTAGTATACAATAGATTGGAGAGATTCCATACCCAGGAGACCCGTAAAGGATTAGGGTTAATAATATCGTTCTATACCTCAATGCACAAAATAATACACTCAACAGAATTCTCAAACTTTCCTCATGCATGAGAACGCATACAATGAATGCACACAAGCTAGCAGGACTGGCGGTGAGCAGCAAAATAACACACAAAATTATGGCACTCTAGTTGTAGGAGAAACGCAGAGGGAAAATGACAAATTGCAAGCAGCTTGAAACAAATTGGCAGAGGTCAGAACGGAGGTCTAGTAGGCAGAATGCCAGGACTGAAATGCAGCCAGGAGTTATGCCAGGCAGCTCTAATAGGCATGCAGGCAGGAGTTATGGAGCTCTGATACCATTGTTAGGTAAAATAACTCCCGATTCATTTATTCCATTGCAATATCATTTTTATATACATTACATATGCTGGTTGAGTTTCATCTTCCGACCAGCCTTTTCAGCTTCCTACATAACTATTCATTTTCCTTTATTTATTTACAAAATATAATCCCAACGTATTATATTCCAACACAACTTACATTTCCTTTCCTAACGTGATAGGCAAACTATATAGCGTTTGTCATTTTTACTAACTTGGACAATTCTGAATTCATATTCAATTAACATCCTGGGGAGCATTTTGAAATTTCAAGTATGACAACTAGAAAATCGATATCTAGATTCAAAACGGGTATGTCCAGCATTTCAAAAACTATTTCAACATATTAAAACAAAGGGTTATTATTTTTATCATTTCCATATTTCAAGCCATAAGTTTAGACATTTGTTCTACAGTTTTCCAAGTCATAAATCTTGATTAATACCAATATTCATTGAGCATATAACCTATTTTGTTATCTTCATGATCTGATATGTAATCTAGAAGATAAACAAATATTATTAAATTATTAAATTATTCTGTAATTTTTTATAAAAATAAACAAATAAAAAAACAATTTACCCATTCCATAACAACGAACAAGATAGAACGCCCTGGTTTTTATGGATGATGACCTCTCAATGTCCCCAAGAATGTAATATGTTTTGCCGAGTGTGTTCAGAATCTTTCAATTGGGCACAAAGCATCTTGCCAGCTTCATATTTACGACTATTAATTAGATTGAAGTAATTCCAAGTGTTAATAACAAGGTTGAAGTTAGTCTAATAATGTGTTTTGTGGGATGAACAGACAATGACTAGACTCCGTTTCGAATCTGATAAGTAGACACAGGAATCTATTATATTGATAGTCTCGGCCAAACCAACAATAATCTAGGCACATTATGGAAATATTGTAGTATCAAGATTCGAAATAAGTAGGATCACTTCATCTATGAGAAATTACCCATAAAATTATCAAAACCAAGAAATCAATCTTGAAGAAAACTGAAATGGATAAAAACCCTGCCCTCCTAATCCCATCAAAATTGAGTTCATAATTAAGGTATGGGACTTACCTTGTTTGACGCCAAGGTCAGCCCTAGAAACAGAGGGTTTCTTCATGGATTTAAATTCCTCCAAACACTTGAAATTCTCCCAGGGTTTGACCCAAGCCTTCACTTTGTACAGCTTAGGATGATCGTCGTCCTCAGCCTCTATGGTCAGATAATACAGTCATGACCACCACTTACTCCTGCATCCCCACCACTCGACAAAACGTTATATCGCCATTCTGGAGACACAGATACAAACAGAGAGAACAGATCGATTAACAAATGGAATTCCCACAAATCAAAAACAAATGAAATCCCTCCTAATCAAAATAAATAATAATAATAAAAGATCAGGTCATATACCTGTTGTTTGTTATGCTCATGAACAGCAAAGCACCCAAGATCGAGCGTCTCTATTGAGTTTTGAAAATCCTTCACTTCACGCAATCCACCAAGAGTTCCCATGGTCGCCACCCCTTAACTGCTACTGATTCCCAGCACGCCAATCTCAATCACACACAACACAGTTGCACCTTGCAACAAGTCTACTTGCTTTCTGCTCTGCATCCTTCCTCCTCGCTCCGTCATAGTTATTTGTTCAATATGTTGAAAAGCCAAAATGGGCATAGTTTCATAGGTGGCTGAAGAAAATACCTACCAATCAGCGTTCAAAATTGAACCCTTCCCTTGAAATTGTTCTTCAAAAAAATTTAAAATTTGAATTTTACCCTTCCAATTAAGAAGGTCATTATTTATATCAACATTTTTAAAGAAGGGAAAGATTTGAAATTATCCATCTATATAAATTTCTCAAGTTGTTGAAATTCCTATGCTATAAATTTCAACTCATCATTCAAAATATTGCAAATATGATAAATTATAATCACTTACTCAGTATGTCATGCACTGAGTGCTTAGTTGTGTAAGATGACCAGTAATCATTGATGACTACAAGGAACTAGCCATTGAGATGCGATTCTGATTCCCGAGTAACTTAGGGCTTCAATCTAAAGTGTGACAATGTGTCAAAAACTACAACTATAATAAAAAATAACAACTAATAGACTACTACTAGGCCGAAAACAAGCTCAAAAATTTGTTCATACTACATATGTGAACCTCGCTACCAATGTCCACTCATTTTCGTCAAACTAAAATTCAAAAGGTCGGTTGATGGGTCCTCCTCTACAAGACTTTATTTTTTGCATGAATATCATGGACTCACGACAACTATAAACAACACCTGATGTCATGCAAATACAAATAATGGCATGTAGTTAGGATCACAAACTGTGTAGAGGTCGATTTATGCATTGCTATAGAGAGGTGTCATTGGGCACATGATATGGAAAAACAATGTTTATTAATAAAATTTAAAAAAAACACAATTGTTGGCTCAAGAATAGTCTTCAATTTGATGGGTGGCATGATCATGATGTAATCTCCCTCCACCCTTCCAAACATTTGTGGTTTCTCACAACATTTGTCCTCATCACCACCAAAATACATATAAAAATTACTTGTATTTACATACCCTTCCCTTTAAATCCTCATCTTATAGTCATAACTAAGGGTTAATATGCATGCACATCCTCACCTTATAATACGAATTGGGTCAAGGCACAGAGACAACCATAAAATATTAAATGTGTGAGGACACAAAGAGTAATAGACAACTGTAAGTAAGTATTATATTAAATTTACCATATAAGTATTTAATTAACAGTATCAACTCAGCTTTGGATTGTTGTGATCTTCTTATCACTCCTCACTAATGTAATTGCAAGGAATTCTTTGAAGGTGAGGTCCATAATTTTAGGTCTTCTTCCTCATTATCATGCCTTTTGGTAAGACAATAAAGAGGGTAGTGGCCTCCATCAACATGGAAAAAGGGGACATAGAGTTATACACATTAATTGTTTTCATTAAATAACTAAAATTCCTGCATGTGACTATCGATTCACTGAATCCTCGACTGGTACAAAACACCAAAAAAATTAGAGCCCTAAGCCCTTAATTACTCACACCTAGAACTTTCTCAAATTTTGGTATTTTGGTTCAATTTAAAAGGCAGATTGTTGAGACTCAGACATGCAGTGAGTTGCAAAGGTTCAATTGACTTAGGCTTGATTCCATTGCACCTCCATCCCATACAATTATTCTTTCACAATAAGTGTTGAACAAAAACATTTGATGCCCTAACCCTAATTATGCTGGCTTTGCTAACTTTCTTGGTATGTAGGATTTTTTTTAATGTTTTATGAGTTCTGTATTATTTTTTCTTAGGTGCACAATCCTTATAATTCTTACATCTCTCAAGCTTGGATTACACATGGATGCCCCAATATTGTAATTACATAGTCTAAGTAGTTTTTTGTATAATGAAGTATGCTCCAACTTGAAGAAATACAATAGAATAGTTGTTATGTTACTGACCTGTAAAATTAATGATACACATATGACAACTTAATGTGTTAAAAATAAGTTTTATTGAAAATATATCATTTTTTTCTGTAAGTAGTAAGAGGTGCTCAATTGTTAAAAATTATAAAAAAATTGAAAGAACAATTTTATTTTTTTACATTATTTTTGGTGAAAGGTTTTAGTTAATTTAAACTTGTCAATTGAAATACAATTATTTATACTACCCTTCATCTTTGAAGGGCTCCAAGAATAAATGCCCTTCCAATTGAAATTAAGACCCGCCCTTCAAATTTGATCACTGCTACCAATTACGAAAGAGGAGAAGATTAGGTACATCAAATTAGAAATTAAGAACTCGAGCCAAAACCTTAACAATGAAAAATGGATGGAGGGGTTATCCATACTCTTTTTTACAAGTGTTTTTTCACAAGACTACTTGGATAATCCTTTTTCCAAGTTAGAATCACATCTTTAGCTTGTATTTGAGCAATTTTTGAAGAAATTTCATAGTTATCGGGATTGCAAAAATTTTAATTAAAAAAAGGTGATCAAATTCAATGAAAAAAGCCCATTTTTGAAGCAATTTCAGAGTTCTCGGGCTAAATTTTTATCATTTGAATATCACTTAAACGCATAAACGATAAATTGAAAAAAATTAGGATGGCCATAGATTGAAACATACCTTGTGCCATTGAATCTTTGAACACAGTGAGCTTGAGTGAAATGTAATCTTAGAAGGGCATCTATCATATGGTAATGAAAGGGGAAGATTGTTCTACATTGGCACCCACCAGCATTCAAATTAGAATCATCCTAGATCAAAGGCAAGAATTGTAGATCAAAGGAAAGAATGATCAAATCCAAAAAAGAAAACATCATAGATTAGATGGATCTTCAACATGTCAAAGGAATACACATGGATTCACATAACGTACTGCTACATTGGTGCATTTGTAGTGTTAACCGAGCAAGAGCCGGCTCAGGCTATTTATTTCAAGGAGACATATTTTACGCCATCAAAACATTACAAATGAAACATTCAAAATAATACCAATGAGTCATTAGAGACTGCTACACTGAAGGAATTGAGATCATAATTCGTTATTGATTAAATTTCCTAGGATATCATTGCCTAACTTTCCAGAAGATTTTATTAGTTTATTTTTTATTTTTATATATATTGTAATTTTAATTTAGTTTGATTATAGTTTAATTTTATTCTTTCAGTTTTGTTAACTTGATTTTGTTTTAGATTTAGTTTATTTATAGTTTGTTTGTTATTATTGCATAGTTCCAATGAGTGAGATTGATGATATTTCTCTAATCATTTGGTAGATGTGTATACGATGCCCTCACAGAAATCAACATATTCAAGTGTCGAAGAAGATGGAGAGATACCAATAGTTTTCGAGTAGAGATCGATTGACCTGTTCAATTTTGGAAAAGGGAAGAACTTTGTCATTGGAAGGAGTTACCTCTTCATTTACATATGAAAACCTATGTTGATTATGTTTGGGGGATTGGTTGGTTGGCATTATTTTCAATGTACTCAAGAACTAATCGAGAGGAAGAGACACTGATACACATAAATATTTTTCTCCTGCAAAGTTGTTGATTTCATGTGTTTATGAATGAGATCGGCTCTCTCTATCTACCTTTCTTCAATTATGTTTCAAAACTCTGTGATGTTTTTGTAAATGCTTTCATAGCCAGTGGATGGACTTTCACATATTGTTATGTGCATTAATTTTGTTAAGTAAATTTTTTTATTTTATGCAATTCAATGTTAGTTAAATGGGAATATTTTTCATTCATTTATGTTTGTTATGAAGTGTTACAAATCCCAAGTTTAGTAAGCTATGGTAAGAATTCTAAACTCTAATCCAATTGAAGAACAGTTGGAGTTTGTCGAGGAGTCTGAGTGAAAGGTTGAGGATTATTCGACTGTCCCAAGTGGCAACCTAAAATTTGATGAAAATCCATTGTATGTGACACATTGTTGTTGGGTTCCTGGATGAAATCGATTACCTATAGAAACGTCAGAGGTCAAAGACTCAAAATATATCCAAACAAACTGTAGTGCCAATCTGGAGGCTTTGGGCATGATATGAAGTAGAAATTGAACCGAGTCTAAAGCATAGAGGAAATCCCCTGCATCCATGATCGTGACTTAGAGGCATGGTGAATAAATTTATGAGTGAGGATTCGATCCTAGAGGATGTTTAGTGGGAGTCTAGTAAAGAAACCAAAAATTCATGAGTTGAATAACTAGCGTTATTCCTCTTCAAAAATGAATTGAGGAGCATTTTAGGCAAAGAGCAAAGAACTATTGCTATTCATTGTGATGTTGAGTGGAACACAGAGCCTATAATATGTGTTTATGGGATACAAACCCTAAAGGTCGTTGGGTTGTAGTATTACTGCAGATAGAACATCCAAGTGCATATTGATGGATTGAAACCTTAACTTACAGCTTGATGATGAGAATAAGCCACAGTCAGCTAGTGACATGTGCCAGAAAATTTGAGTTGGCAAAGGTTAAGAGAAGGACATACTGAATCAAGCTCAAGAGATCGTTTATAAGCCCATATAAAGCCTCCTTTCTCACTAAACTCATCCCTCAAACCACCTATCTCAAGTCACAACCATGGATTCAAGTTTAAAACTTAGAATCCATGTCCTACCTCTGTCACATGCAGTGTTGTTCACTCAAACAAACCAAAGAAGGCACCAAGAGTGACTTGCTTGTGTATTATTGAAGAGGGGTTTAATTATAGGATTATTTTAGGATTTTGGTCCTATAATCTATTGGCATTATACGTTTTAGAGGGGGGGTTTGGCACATTAAATCATTAGACAACCTAACAAATTTTGGGTTGAAGCGTTCTCAGCTTAGTAGGAAGCTTGTAGAAACTCCCAATGAGGAAACTCCAATAACTGCATTCCCATGCCCCTGAAAATTTGTATTGATGTTCCCAAGGTCCTAGTACCATTATGATAATGTCCAATAGGCACATCTTAGACAAGAAATCCTAGAAGTGCAAAAAGAAGCAACGTCTTTCAAGTTGAGCAAGGTAATTGTGTCCCTTGTTAGGTTGGCACTAGAAAGCATATCTCAAATTGAACCAAGGCCTTGAGAAGGGAAAAATCAAGTACATGTAAGCCATGGTAATCTCAATCTCCTCCGATTGGAAGTGGAAAGTGGTATCCATTCTATAAAAGGATAACCTAAAATAATATTCCTTGCTGGGAACCAAAGAAAGGGCAATGCCAAAATTGTAGCTTTGTGTAATATTCTGAAAAATAGCAAGAAAATAGATACAAGACTTGAGGAAGGAAAACATTAAAGACATAGAAATTTTTAATGGGCACATAAAGGAAGCATCATGTATCAAGAGTCCTAAAGAGTTTCAATAAAGAAGTGTACCTCCAATTTAATGAAAAAGATCGTATATTGAAATAGGCAAAGGATATTGAAATTCCAAATATAACCTGGGAATTCTTTGAACTAATGATGAGAAAATTCTTATGGTTTCTTCTATGTGTTTCTTATGGCAATAAAAAAGGATTCATTCTTGTTATAAAGAGTCCAAGCTGAATATGAAAGAAATTATCACATGCTAGAACTCAAATATGTTTTATCCAAGAATGTTTGATGATTCTGATGGGGTACTGGTGTCAAATTTATATACACTGGTATAGTAGAGATGACAACATATATTGCACAAGACCTTCTAAGGGATGCTGATCAATATATTTTAGAAGGCCTCAAACATTTGTGTGAATATTCTATTGCACAGGTATTCTTTTATTTCATTGTGTTTTTTCCTTTTTGTTATGATATTGTCCAGCCTCAGCACTGAGATCTGTGTTTTCTGTTTAGGACCTTACTTTAGAGAATTTTTCAAGTATATATGATCTTGTTGAGTCATATCATGAAACTTCTTTTGTTGGGAGAAATAAAATTGGAACAACTTCAATATTATGTTTCCCTTGTGGTTTGAATTTTGTACTTTGGTGGGGTGTTTTAGAATAATACCACTTGTTATGCATGCTTTAAATGGTAAACATATCCCATATGCTTTAAATGACGGTGATGATGAACTAGATGACAATGACAATGATGATGTTTTTGATGATGATGATGATCATGATCATTATCATCATCTTTGTCATTGTCATCATGATTATCATAATAGTCATCATCATCGACATAATCATCATCCATGTCATCATCATCGCCATTGTCCTTGACATCATCATCATCATGATTATTGACATTTTCATCAGTTATTCATCATTACCTTTGGCATAAGAAATAACATCTACCCAAAATATGTGATTAGTGGAAAAGGGTCATGGAGGACACACATGATTTATGCATGAAAAATAACAACTTATTTTTTAAGATGATCAACATCATCATTCTCATTGTATTCATCAACATTGTCATTGGCATCATCACCATCATCATCATTCATTTCATTGCTATCATAATCATCAGCAATGTCGTCATTGCCATTATCCTCATCATCATCATCATCATCATCATTGTCATCATTGTCATCATTCTCCTCTTTATCAACAACATTATCATCATCATCATAACCATCCTCAATATCATAATCATTATCCTCATTTTCATCTTCAACATATGGGTGTAAAACTGGATGCAAAAGTGGATAAAAACATGGATGCAAAAAAGGATGCAAACATGGATGCAACAAAAGTAGGCACAAAAGTGGGCACATAATGGGGTGCACCAAAAATGGATGCAAAAGTGGATGCAAAAAATGATGCAATCATGGAAGCAAAACATGATGAAAAAATTGGCGCAAAAGTGGATACAACCATGGATGTAAAATTGGATACAAATTTGGATGTGAAAGTGGATGCAACAAAGTAGATGCAAAAGTAGTCGTAACACCCAATGCAAACCCCGATGCAAAAGTGGATGCATAAATGGATGCATAAAGGGATGCAATAACTGATGTAAAATTGGATTCAAAAAAAGATGCAAACGTGGATGCAAAAGTTGAAGCAAAAGTGGGTGTAAAATGTAAGCACAAAAATGGGTGTGAATTGGGACACGACAAAAGTGGATGCAAAAGTGGATGCAATAGTAGATGCAAAAAAAGACGTAAAAATGGATGCAAAATGGGATGCAAAAAGGGATGAAAATGTGGGTGCAAAAGTAGATGAAAAAATAGATGCAAAAGTGGATGAAAAAATGGTTGAAACAAAACAAGATGCAAAACTAGACTCAAAACAGGATGTAAAATTTGATGCAAAACTTGGCCCATGAAGGGATGCCAAAAAACTAGCAGAAGTGGATGTAAAAAAGGATGCAAAATTGGATGAAAAAAAGGGCGTAAAAGTTGAGGCAAACATGGTAGTAAAAGGAGGTGCAACAAGATTAGATGTATAAACTAGGCACAAAATTAGGTGCAAAACTAGGCTCAAAACCTGTCGCAAAGCCTGATGCAAAACCTGGTGCATAACTAGGTGAAAAACCCGGTGCAAATTACGCCACAATTTGTGCTATATTTAGGAAAAGGATGAAAAAAACGCCTAAAATAGCACCAACCCATGAAATTGCACCATTTTTCCAAAAAATGAAGAAAAATACATGGAAAGATGGTCTAGATGCAAAAAAGGATGAAAAAAGAGATGCTAAATCCATTTTTTGTTGTAGTGTGAGGTGAAGTCGACAACCTTCAATTATCATTTGGGACACCAATTCCCGAAGAATGTGATGACCTCCTACACTTTTGTCTCAAAGGCTGCTCTCTTTCCATTTGATATGATATCTACAAGTTTACACAAATATCAACTCATAACATATTCAAATTCTACATGTTAATTCCTCGAATTCAAAGACCTAACTACTAAAAAAACTAAGTTTTTAATAAGGACCTAGATGTCCATAATTCCTCAAATTCAAAGACCTAGCTACTAAAAAAACTAAGTTTTTAATAAGGACCTAGATGTCCATAATATTATCTAATAGTTCTTAAAATGAATATAGCTAATTTATTCTTGGATGTATGAGAAATTAATGTGCCAATCTTTGTGTTTTTGATGTTTTAAATGAATGGAACGAATATTGTCAAATATTAAATAAAAGTTACATTTATTTATGTCAAGGAATCAATTCATGAGCATAAATCTTAATTTAAATCCTAAATTAATACATAAATTATATCTACAAATATTTTCATTATTCCATAGAATCATAAAAAATTGTTCTCAATTTGAATTATTACAATAGGTGGTCAATTCATGAACATAAACCTTAATTTAAATCCTAAATTAATACATAAATTATATCTACAAATATTTTCATTATTCCATAGAATCATAAAAAATTATTCTCGATTTGAATTATTACGACAGGTGGTTACAATATAAGCACTAAAAAATAGAAACAATTAAAATCATAGTAGTCATCTTTATCTAGTAATCCACCCAAATACGAACAAAGAAAGAAGTAAGCAATGGTAATCATAGAGCTAATCTTGGAGTAGTGGGATAAAAAATTTGATTTATTTTGTGTTAACTACATGTGACATTATAGGTACACTGATTAGTAATATACATACTTACCATAATAAGAGACATGTTATAATAAAATAAAGTATAGGAAGCAATGGAAGAATTTAATTCCAAACAAAAAGATGTTGCACTCTGTCGATTTGGACAGAGTTCATGCACTCTGTCCACATGGACAGAGTTCATGCACTATGTCCACATGGACAGAGTTCATGCACTATGTCCACATTGACAGAGTTCATGCACTCTGTCCATGTGGACATTAACTATCAAATGATACATGTGGGTAATAGTACAAACCTTGAAGAAGAAACAAGTAAAAGCATTTCTACTTCCACTTCCTCTAAATTTTATGTTTAGATATTAGTTGTGGAGTAATTGGAGTTATAGATTTGATCAATCATATCTATAACTCCAATTACTCTGCGACCCATATCTACAAATAAATATAAATGACCCTTCTTTATATAAATGACTCTGTGACCCATATCTACAAATAAACTCGAACAACGAAGGAAGAAAAACAAACCAACCACTGAAAAAGCGAACGATACCTGCCAACAATGTACAAAACGTTATAGCATGAAAAGTGTAATCATCAACATTTGCATATTAATTCATATTAATACAGGTTGTAATCAGCTCATCTTAGAGCTTAGGTGTAGCTAGTTTACCTTATATATATTATTTCTTTAACCCTTTGTATATGTTAAAGAATAACCAAAAACATATCTTAATTTTATGAATGCAGAGTTGATCTATGGATTTTTATGGGCTTAATACTCAGATCAATCAGTACAATGTCCTAATATAATGGTAAGTATAAATGGTAACTAATAAGCATTATACAGGTTATTTGTGGTTCTTTTATGACATAGATTAATGGGAATGATACTAACCTCATAGTGTACTAATAATTGTTATTTGTAATATTTTATATTTTATATTAGAAATACATAGATCAAATGGATTGGTAATCATAATTACAGGTTAAATGCCCTCGTTATTTGTACTCTAATAATACATTCCACCATTTTAATGATTATGACTATCTTGTACTTGTGGCATAACATGAAACACGTAAAACAATAAGTAGCTACACGCACATAAACCAAATTAAACTAAGTTGTAATTATTTGCTAACCCCTAAAGAACTCTAATGAATGAGCTTTTGAATATCTCATCTGAGGTTAGTTTATTGCAGTAACTGAAGGCCTAGGTTATGCAGCCTCCCGGAACAAGCCTGCAATGGAAGACTACTAAGCTCATACATGGACAAATTTTATGAACTCTGTCCACATGGACAGAGTTCATCAACTCTGTCCTAATGGATAGATTTCATGAACTCTGTCCATGTGGACATAGTTCATGAACTCTATCCATGTGGACATAGTTCAATAACTCTATCCATGAGGAAGGTGATGATGTCATGTATGTTTTGTTTCTTACCCTAAGTGACTCTTCATTTTGGAAAAAAATATCAAAAGACCAAAAATGACATGAATATATTTAAATGCAAACCTATGCCTCCACTTTCCTCCATTCCAACTTGTACCTTATTAAAGACAAAGCCAAAATATAACTATAATTGTAACTTCGATATGCAAATACTAAAATATCATATTTTGACTTTAATAACCAAATATTATAATATTATTAGGTCCAACAAATCTTAATACTTAGATTTTTTTTTGTTTATGATTTATATAAAATCAACTTGAAACCCTTATGCTATGTAAAGCCAAAGCCAAAATATAAATATAATTGTAACTTTGATATGCAAATACTAAAATATCATATTTTGACTTTGATATGCAAATATTATAATATTATTAGGTCCATCAAATCTCAATAATTAGATTTTTTTTGTTTATGATTTATATAAAAACAACTTAAAACCCTTATGCTAAGTAAAGTGATTAGGGACAGAGTTCATGAACTCTGTCCATGTGGACAGAGCTCATGTCATGGACAAAGTTCACGAATGAATATATTCCTCATAGTACCTGTGAACTAAAATTAAAATTAAAAGAAATCTACACTACTAATTAACATGTACAATAATCTTTAAGATAAAAAAAACTATAAGATCAAAGAAAACTATGAGGAATAGGAAATTTAAGCCATTGGCTATAGCAAGCCATGAATTTGTTTGTTGAACATTCAGATTATAAAAAATATTGACGAAAAAAAAAACTATAAGATCAAAGAAAACTATGAGGAATAGGAAATTTAAGCCATTGGCTATAGCAAGCCATGAATTTGTTTGTTGAACATTCAGATTATAAAAAATATTGACGAAAAAAATCCCTGCCGAGAAAGGGACAGACCATGAACATACCCCCATGAACAGACCTCCACAAACAGACCACGAATAGACCCTCCATGAACAGACCAAGAAAATACCTCCATGAACAGACCCTCCATGAACATACCTCCACGCATAGAACTCCATGCTGAGAGGATGCCAGAAAGGTGGCGGGGTGGCAGATATACACGTCAATGCACAACAGGCGTATGGCAGGACGAGAATGAGGGGCGACCAGGCGGGTGGCGGGACGGAACGACGAGTGACTACTTGGGTGGTGGGACAGGTGACAAGGCAGGTGGCTAGACAGGAACAACGGGCGACCCTGTGAGTGGAAGACGATAGGAGATGACTGCAAGCAGAAAACATGAAAATGAGGCTGCAACTGACCTTTTATGTAGAACAATTATTCAGCCAAACAATTGTTTGACCAAATAATTATTTGGCCGAATCATTGTTCAACCGAATAATTATTTAGCTAAATAATTGTTCGACCGAATAACTATTCGGCCACTGGTCAAAATTACCAGTCGGCTATGCATTCCGTCAATTTAAATGGTCTACCGTTAAAAATTATTCGACTAAATAAAGGATCAATCATTCAACTGAATAAAAACGTTATTCAGCCAAATAAATATAGTTATTCGGAAAAATAAATATAGTTATTCAGCTGAATAACTTTCGCTATGTTGCTCGAGCACCAGATTCTCATGGAAGTGTTACCCAACTTCGCGTTTTCACCCCACAGCGAACTGTTGCAAGAACACCTAGAGCTGAAGAAATATTATTGGAGAAGTATGGCGACTATGAGATTTAGCGCTAGTGCCCTCGAGAGATCTGTGATTATTGTTATTTTACCTATTATAGTTGAGATAAATGATACTAGATATGTTCCATTGTAATAAAGGAGGAAATTAGAAACTAAGCTAGTTCTAGTTGTCCTTGCATTAACGTTACAGACCATCTTACTAGGTTTGGTAATGAGGAAGTGTTATGGTTCCCACAAGAGCAACATTGTCTCAGCATTGCTGAGAAAGAATGAACAAGCAATAACTAGGACTAGAGGGCCAAAGGACATCCCACCGAAGCTGTTGGAAAACAATCCGAAACTAATTGCTACATTGTAGAGTATCCATTACTAGAACCCGTTGGTCTGAACTAGTGTTCTGAAAGCGACAAACAGAAAGAAAGGCCACCATCATCACCATCATCTCTGCAAAACATTGAAAACATAAGGGGTGATGATGCTTGATCTGTAATTTATTCTAGGATCTTTGTAACCATTATTTGCATATGAAGTTTAAAATGTTAATTAGTCACAAAAAAAAACCTTTGAAGTGCATATTTAAATATCATCCATCAACACATAAACATATAACAGAAAGATGCAAACCAAAAACATAACACAAAGCTGATAATGGAGTTCACCACACCCTCTGGCTATGTCTCCGAACCACTTCCAAATGGGAAGGCCAATAGATAAAATCTCCAACCGCTTACAAATTGTGTGTTCTCAAAAGCACCTCTGAGTTCTGTCACTCACACCCAGAAACAGACTTCAATAGAAGCTTCAGAATGAAATTCTGATTCTTTGAAGTGTAAACATGGATATCCTCTGATATAGATAAAAGGTTTTGTGAGAAATTTTTCATCAGAATGTTTGGATGCAAAATCTGAAGCTGGATTTGGAATCCTTATGTAAAACTGAGTTTTTTGAGTATAAACTCGATATAGTTCTGAACCAGACCTCGCGATGCCGACTTTGGCATAACCTCCAAAACTGTCTCTGATCTGTATAATTCATACGGCCTCGAACTGTGTGCACTATGAAACTACCTCAAGATGCATCTAGACTTGCCTTAGGATGGATGAAGAGTAAAAACAACCTCGGTCTATGTGCAATGCCACCTCGGTAGTCGTGCATGTACCTACAAATATTTTACCTCGAGATCTATACATGCACCTGCAACCGAACTCTGTCACTGAACATCTACCACGTGCTGTGTAAAATTCCGAACTCCCAAGTTGACCCTGTGGCTGGAAATCGTGGCTCTTTTTATAGCATCTAGGAGCTTTAAGTTTAAAAGCATACTATGTCGAATCCTTTAACAAGTGGCTTCTTTGGCGCATTGGTTAAAGCACTTGTTAAGATGGGAGGAGGTCGCGGGATCAAATCCACGGACCTCTCCCATATCTTGCTTTTATTATATGGTGGAAAAATATCTCTTAAACACGTTTGAAATGGTTATGATACTATATGTTTAATATATTTTAGTTATTATATGGTTCGATAACCCAAAGTCTATAACCACTATTTATGACTTGGCAAGGACCACCGCTTGTCACTTGGCATTTGAATTATGCCCACAAACATAAGTTCAACTTTAATTAAAATTTGTTCCCTTCTATATTCAAGGACTAATGTATGCTGTGTTTTCTAAGCGGATTGGTAAAAGAATTGTTGATTTGTGGATGTCATGGGGTCAAATCCCATAGACACCACAATTTTTTTATAAACCATAACATTGGAATTTTGCCAAATTAATTCAAAATTGCCAAAACTTCAATCTTGAATATCTTATGTGTCCAGAGGCTATTTTACCTAAAACAAACGTCACTGGAAAGCTATTGACGAGCTCTTTCACTTTGTAAGCATGTATTTATTTTTCAAAGACTTTAAATTCTATCTTATTTGATATGATCCACCTAGATGAAACCTCCCCATTAGAAATCTTTTTTACCACAAGAAGCATGAAATCATCCTGCAAACAAGTGAAGACATGTTCGTCTCACTTGTCCTGTATCACTTGTCCATTCTTGGAACCTGTAGATCTAAATCAACATGACAACAATCAACACTACATATATATTGTTAAGTACATTAACTCCTTTTTCAACAAAATATTCATTCAATATTGTAGGGACCAACCATATGATACTGTTGATCAGTAATAAGCTGAATATCAACATTGAATATGTGAAAGAGTTTGTACTTGTATCATGCTTATGATCTATCATAGGAACATTATCAACAATAGTAGATGTATTGTGATGCAATGACACTTCCTCTTCATGCTTAGGATTCTTTCCTTCCTTAACTTGCATAGACATAAGTTCCAAATTCTAACTTGCATTAACAACTCTTTTCAATTGTTGTCTAGTTCCCAATGACTTGTCATTTTTATATGAATGTGAGTGTACTATGTACTCAATTCCTTCCTTAAACAAATGATAATGATTATTTTCTCGATATAATATTTCCTTTCAATCATATAAATATGGGCTTCCCAACACAATTCCACAGATATCTAGTGGAACCACATCAAATTCAACTTCATCTACGAATTTGGATGTAATTGCAAACTTAAGATCACATTGTCATGTTACATGTAACCTTTTATCTTTGCATACCCAACCTAGTGGATAAGGTTTCTTGTACAGTTAAGTTATTAATCCCAATTGTTTTACTACTTCTTCTAAAATAAGATTACCTTGAGATCCACTATCTATGAATGTGTCGATCTTGGTTTTTCTAGTGATTACCTTTATATGAAATAGTGCATTTATTTTTCTGTCTTTAGAACCATCATGATATTTAGATGTAGAAGCACATGAAGAACCAATGTTAGAATCAGTACCAACAATAGTTTTACCTTTCACACCAAATATTGATATCTTTGTTTCATCCTGAGAATCTGATCCAAGGTCCTCAACAATCATCAAAGCCTTTTGCTTCCCTTTTCGATCCTTAAACCACTTCGATTTCAATTCTGGATGTATCTTCCAACAGTGTTCTGCATCATGTCCATCTCTCTACCAATGTAAACATGAAATATTTGTATCCCATTTCTTCACAGTAGCTGCATGCTTACCTTTCCCTTTTTCCTTTCCTTCTTTTGTTTGACTAGATTTAGCTGAAGAAAAATTATGAACACTATTCTCTTTTAACTCAATGTGCGTAGCTTGCACACATACCTTGTCCAGGTTAGTTTGATTAAACATAAGTATTGTATGATGCAAATAATTATGCAATCCTCCTATAAACTTAAGAAGAGTTTCTTGAGTGTAAAGAGGTATGCCCAAAATCAAAGCTCTCTTTCTGAATTCCTGAGTGTACTCTTGTACATTCTAACCTTTACCTTGCTATAAGTTTCACCAATCCATCATGGCTTGTTGGATGTAGCCTAATGGATAAAATTGCTTCTTTAATGCTGAAGTAAACTCATACCAAGAAGAGATGATTTTACCTTTTGGAGGTATTCCTGTGTCATACTCTCCCACCAGATGAGTGCGGTGCCTTTAAGACGGAAAGTAGCTAACTAGATTTTTATTTGATCATCCACAAGATTTTGAATCTTATAATACACCTCAATCTGCTTGATCCAATCATCTAGTTTTTCAGCATTAAGTTCACCATTATATGTATGCAATTCAAACTTAATATCAACTTTCAAATAAGCTAAATCAGACTTATCCTTCTCAGGTTTTTTCTTTGGATTTGAAGAAGCAGTACTGGAACTTTCAGAAGAGGAAGAATATGGAGAAGAAGTTTTAGAAGGGTCTTCTCCTTTTCTTGAAGCATTATCCTTTGCTTTCTCCTTCTTTATTTCCTTCTTTTTCAATATCCTTTGACAATATGCAAACAACTTTTCAACTCTATCTGCCATCTGATAGAAACTTTTGCGAAAGGCCTTCTCATGTTCTTCTCGGTAGTCTTCGATTGCCATTTTTTTTCTTCTTCTTGAGCCAATTTCTGGATCAAATGTTTCAATCTCTCCTTCACCTCGCTAAAACTTGGATCTTGTTAACATAAAAAATTCAAAATGTAATGGTTAAACTCGCTCTGATACCACTTGATCTATAATTTATTCCGGGATCTTTGTAACCATCATTCACATATGAAGTTTAAAATGTTAATTACTCACAAAAAAAACCTTTAAAGTGCATATTTAAATATCATCCATCAACACATAAACATATAACAGAAAGATGCAAACCAGAAACATAACACAAAGCTGATAACGTAGTTCACCAGACCCTCTGGCTACGTCTCTGAGCCACTTCCAAATGGGAAGGCCGATAGATAAAATCTTCAACCGCTTACAAATTGTGTGTTCTCAAAAGCACCTCTAAGTTCTGTCACTCACACGCAGAAATAGACTTCAATAGAAGCTTCATAATGAAATTCTAATTCTTTGAAGTGTAAACATGGATATCCTCCGATATAGCTGAAAGGTTCTGTGAGCACTTTTTTGTCAGAATGTCTGGATGCAAACAATGAAGCTGGATTTGGAATCCTTGCAGAAAATTGAGTTTTTTGAGTACAAACGTGATATAGTTCTGAACTAGACCTTGAGATGCCAACTCATTAGAGGAATTTTGGGGTCTAAAATGGGCTTCCTAAGGAAAATAATAAAATAATAGTTAAAATAATAAAATAATAGTTAAAATAATAAAATAATATTGATTAATTTTGGAGGAAGAAAGAAAAAAACTACTTTTTGTGTTCGTATTTTCGACATATCTCCTTATGTTTTTACTCAAATTTCGATCGGGAGATCTCGTTGGATGAGGAATCAAATTCTGCATCCAACGAGCTCTGCCGATCGAAATTTGAGTAAAAACACAATGAGATATGTCGAAAATACGAACAAAAAAAATTGTTTTTTTTAATGACAAATATGTCAATTCAACCATTATGGTTGACTTATTTTATTGAAATTCTATTGGTTCTTGAATTCCAACTCACAAAAACTTATTTTGGCACGTTTTCTTATAAGACCCATTTTAGACCCCAAATTTCCTCTAATGTTGGCACAACCTCCAAAACTGTCTCTGATTCATTCAGTTCGTACGGCGTCGAATTGCGTGCACTATGAAACTACCTCGAGATGCATGTAGAATTGCCTCAGGATGCGTGTAGAGTAAAACCAACCTTAGTCTCTATGCAATACCACATTGGTATATGTGCAATACTACCTCGGTAAGCATGTAATACCACCTTAGTAAGCGTGCATGTGCCTGCAAATATTTTACCTCGGGATCTATGCCTGCACCTGCAACTGAACTCTGTCACTGAACATCTGTCATGCGTTGTGTAAAATTTCGAGCTCCCAAGTTGGCCCCAATGGCTGGAAATTGTGGCTCTTTTTCTAGCATCTGGGCGCTTCAAGTTTAAAAGGATACTATGCCAAATCCTTTAACAAGTGGCTTCTTTGGCGCATTAGTTAAAGTACTTGTTAAGATGGGAGGAGGTCGTGGGATCAAATCCGCGGACCTCTCTCTCCCATATATTTCTTTCATTATATGGTGGCAAAATATCTCTTAACCACACTTGTTAAGATCGGAGGAGGTCGTGGGATCAAATCCGTGGACCTCTCCCATATCTTTCTTTTCTTATATGGTGGCAAAATATCTCTAAACCACATTTGAAATGGTTATGATGCTATATGTTTAATATAGTTCGATTATTATATGGTTTGATAACCCAAATCCCACGACCACTTTTTATGACTTGGGAAGGAGTCTATAACTTGGCAAGGATCATTGTTTGGACTTGGCATTTTAATTCCGCCACAAACACAAGTTCAAATTTAAATAAAATTTGTTCCCTTGACTTCTATAGTTAAGGAATAATGTGTGGTGTGCTGGCAAAACGGGATTTGGGTAAAGGCATTGTTGATTTGTGGAGGTCATGGGGTCAAATCCCATAGACACCACAATATTTTTATAAACCATAACATTGGATTTTTTCCAAATTAATTCAAAATTGCCAAAACTTAAAAATTGAATATCTTCTGAGTCCACAATATTTGTATGAACCATAACATTGGAATTTTGCCAAATTAATTCAAAATTGCTGAAACTTCAAAATTGAATATCTTCTGCGTCTGGAGGTTGTTATACCTGAAATAAATGTCATTGGAAAGATGTTGACGAGCTCTTTCACTTTGTAAGCATGTATTTCCTTTTTGAAGAGGTTAAATTCTATCTTCTTTGAGATGATTCACTTAGATCACTTTCAAGATAAAGATGAACTAGAAGAATCCAATAAAGGAAGGTAAGGAGTTGATAGGATAGAATACTTCACCATGAGTGAACCAAAGAAGAACATTGAGTTTATAATGAAATTTCCAACTGGTGTGAGCTTCAAGGTTTATACCTATGTTGCATACTCATTCAATAATGATGCGGTGGAAGATTCTGAAGGGTGGAAGGAAAAAACTGGGATGGACTCGAGCTGAAGCCAAAAATGTAAACAAGGAATATCGGTGATATTGATAAGGCTCCCATCTCATCTGTCCTAATACTCTAAAACAATAACTATATCTGATACTAGAAAGACTGACAGTAGTAATAGATGCTAAAAAGAATGATAGCAGTAACAGATGCTAGAAACAATGTCAGCAGTAGAAGATATAGAAGGAACATACACATAAGAATGAACATCAAAATGTGCACGATGTAGCAGAATCATTAGAGAAGGTCACGTCGAAACATGTCAGTTTTGACAAAGGAAGAAGTGCACATAGAAGCAAAGAAAGTGGTGAAAATCGTGGAATATTTTTAAAGCAAAATCAGGGCAAGTGAAAACATGGAGGAATAACTTCAAGTGGCTAGGGAGGAGCCACATGTGAGTGTTAGGGGCCTGTTAGGCATAGGGATAATAAGGCATAATTCAGTTTGAATTCTACCTAAATATGGAGAAGAACTAAAGCAGAAGAAGAATGAGCTACGATAGAAGTAGCAACAGAAAATCAAGAAGAGAAAGGAAGTTGCAACAAAGGAAGTGAAAGGCAGGAAGAAGAAGAGGAAGAGACATCAGAAGAGGAAGCCGCAAGAAAAGGAAGGAGTATGATAAGGAAATTTAAGACATAATATCAGCATCAGAAGGTGTGTAAGTAGCATAACGGCTAGAAAATGATAGTAAGGCATAATGCTGAGAAAGTGACAGGCCTTAATGATCGTGGGTACGATCTCGGCTAGAGCCGGTGGAAACTAGACGTGTGAAGGCATATTCATAAGTTAGTCCATTAGTGCCTCTCGTTAGGTGTTACTAGAATAGGAAAGACAACTAGTTGGCTGGATATAGGAAGTCGGCTGAAAAGCGACAAAAAACAAGTCTGTATTGAGTCTGTAATGAGTTTGTATCGAGTCTGTATTGAGTATGTATCAAGTATGTATCGGATCTGTATTAAGTTTGTAATGAGGCTATAAAATAAGGAACCCAAGTTGTATACAGGTTAGCCTACGGTGGTTAGTATCCCTAAGTATTAGCCTCTATGGTTAGCTCTGAATTGTTAGACTCTTAAGATGGACTTCAATTAGACAAGGGTGGAATCTCATTAGCTTTTGGTTGATGGATTTGTATTTTGTCTATTAGTATTGTTGTGTGTATCAGAGTGAAGGATCTGGATCTAAGTGCACAGAAGAGTAGGAAATATTGAGTTGATCCAGGCTATGTGTGAATCGTTAGTAGAGAAAAGTAGGAAGAGAACAGAGATACAATCAGAGAGAATGAGAGGGAGGAAGAGTCTATGAAGGTAGAGAATGTCATGTACCCCAATTTCAATAACATTTTATGTTTAAGAAAACATTAAATTTTGTTTTTATTGTAAATTTTCTGACTATTGACCATGTGGGGTCAAGGATGACTGTTATTAATTATGTTGAATATTTTATTAGTTAATAAATAAAATATGAGACAAATAGCGTAAGGAGTCTATTGAATGAGTGTCCATTGACCCACTAGGAGGAAAAATCTGAGGTGAGAGAAAACTGACACATGGCAGCATCCTCAACCACTTCTAGCTGTTGGAGGGGACAACTTCCCTTTTTTCGTGGTCATGTTCCAAAAAGAAAGTGGAACAGAGCAGGTGGCTCATTAATTGAAAAATTGATCAAAAAGACCTAGGAATGCATATATCTAGCCATCAAATTCAGCAGGAGGTTGTTCAATCATTACCTTGTGGAATTTCTAAAGTTGAGAAAGATGCACAAGAGATTTGATGAGGGGAAATACATAAGTGGATTGAGTGATTAAGACTGTTTTTAGAATTAGTGCAACTTGTTAGCTGAGTTCTTTACTATTGAGGATAGAAAGTACTACTGCTAAGTACTTCTATTGAGTTGTAGGGGTATTCAATCCCATTTCCTCACACAGTGATTTTATTCTGGTGGTTCAGTGGAGAGTCTAGGGGGTCCTAAGACAAAAAAATTGAGCTATCTTCAAGAAAATGTTGGGTGGAACGAGCTCCTTGGGTTGTTTGTCTCCTCTACAATTTATCAGGTTCCATTGTGTTATCTTATTTACCTTATGCAAGCAAAGTACTGGAATGAAAGTAGTCATGATTAGTTTTACTAATATTTCTTAGACACTTGCAGTTGTAAATAGACTGTTTAAGTATGCATTTTTATTCATGAAATTACCTGTATTTTTTTAACATAATGAATGAAACTAGAATTAGAAATGGTGGAATGATGAATAAAATTCCTTTCTTTATTTTTCCACTCATCGTGAGATGAAGTACTCTAGTACAAAAAGTTGTTTATAGGTAAATATGAATGATTATACATGAATAAGATGATTTGAATATGCTCTAACATTATAAGATTTTACTGATTATTTTAGCTAGGTTTCATAATAATCCTTTTGTTTCTAGAACTCTTTCATTTATATAAAAACCTCCAAGATTAATACAGAGAGTCTATTACAACAAGCTTAGGTCACACAGACATTAATCTATTGAATTATAAGCACATTAATAATTACTATATTACAATATATTTATTCACTTTCAGCAAAGCAAGACCAGTCATTTTTTATACCTAATTTATAAACATGTATTCTAGATATTATAGTAAATAATACACTGATTATATTCCTATTGTTTCTTTAAAATCACGTCGCACTGTAAGTTCATAATGACCAGGAAATAGACTGCAAACGATAAAGAATTATAACATCTATTGTATATCTTAAGTACTTAAGAAATAAAATTGTAATCATATAGTATAATAATAATACTATTATTAAAATATTACTCTAAGTCATAATGCAGTACAAAATTTAAAGTACTTAGAAAACATAAATGTAACAATCTTTATAATTCAAATTATTTCTATTTAATATTTGCAAACCGTGGATCTAAAACCCTACTCTAAAAAATGTGAATTTTCTTAACCTTTTACAGAATCTACTTATTAGATAGGAAAGATTTCAGTTTCTCATTGTTTTAAAAAGAAAAGTATAAAAATCTAATTACTGCTTATCCAAACTTGATTATCCAAACTGTTTGTTAAACACAAAACCATAGGATGAACTTTTACAATACATCTTTTACAAATTAATTTACAAAACAACGATTTTACCAATGGCTCCAACCATTTTCGTAGCCATAGATTAAATAGCAACAAAGTATGTTAATAACAGAAAACTCTTGAACACACAATGTACCCGATTTTTTTACAAAAGGTAAACAAATAATAAATATTTACTTAATGGTCATAAGCTCTGCATAGTAGAAACAAAATAATTATATCATAGTCTTTTATTTATCCAATAGTCGCCACGTTGTGTTTACGAAATCCAAAAATTTCCTTAACAGTGTGGAAGCTACGAAAGATTTTACAACGGCCAAAAGCTTCCACTTAGGTTAACCAAGGTTTGCAAAACGATAAAGAAACCCTAGAATAATAAGATTCCAACCCTATTCGACTTTACAAGAGCCGTATCTCGATTTTAAAACCCTAAGGGTTACCATGACCTTACGGCCTCCACCTTGTTCGTTCCCAAACAAACACAACAAAGTACTGCAAATATTTTTTTTTTAAACACTACTTTAACAATTTGTAAACACCACCAGTGTCACTGCAACACCATGACCAAGGATAAACCCCAGGTTGAAACCGAGGATTACCCGAGCTTTTGTGTCGCACCCTTTATCTCTAAGCAAACACTTTCAAATTTTTACTGTGCATTACCAAGCAGTTCACATGTTATTCAAACAAACCACATTCTCGATCTATTAGTATCAACTTAGTATTTTTTTTACATGAAAGAAATGGAAAACGTTGGGAGGAATGGATACGACTTACCAGTGTATTTTGTTGAGCTTGAAGAACCAAGGTTCAAGTCTGAGTGACTTTCATTGCATAGGCCCGAAGAGCACGAGGCCTATCGGCCCACTCTCCTTTTCCAAAATTTACAACAATGAATCCGAGCTATTTTAGGGTAAACTTAAATGTAAAAGTATGGCATTTAATTCCAAAACCCTTCCTCAAATAAGCAGTCCCCACGTGGGCTCCACTAAAACCTTGAAATATTTTCTTGGCTCGATATAGTTTGAACCTGTGATATGTGGTAAAGCTAATATTGGTATATTGTTAAAAATAAACATTTATATGATATGCATAGTATATATGCTTAGATTAGTATATAGGTTAGGCATGGAATATATATGCTTAGGATAGTATACATGTTATGCTTTGAATACACCTAAGTTATGTTTTTATAACATGCATTGTTATATATGCTTAGGGTTTATACCTAGATTGGTTTATATTTTATGCGTTAAATTTATGCCTAGGTTGGGTTGTATTTATCCATGGTTAACTCTGGTGCAAAATTAATGATATTATTTTGATGCTAAGGTAAATAAATTTCCTAGTTTAAAACTATTGGAAATCCATCTAGCTTTCCAACAACTAAAAAACATGTTGATAATTATATATCATCGAATGTATAGTTTATATTCACTCTTAAGACTTTTGGTTAAAAAAATATATAGAACTATTATATGCGATGTAATAGTATTATTTTAGTTTACAATAAAACAAGTAAAGGTTTCTAATTTGAAGCTAGAGCTAGTCTTAGTTATTATTGTAAGGATTATGAAATTCTAGCTAGGATATAGTTATTACTTAATGCAAGGATCTTATACCTAGGCTAGTTGGTTATGACTGTAGTTATATCTAACTGCTAAATGGAAATGGTAATAAATCTAGGGTGTAGAAAGTTCGAGGGTAATCATGGATAAAACCATAATTTAAAATTTATTAGAAGCATATTAGGACAATTATACCATCAGTCATATAAATTATTTTTCTATGACAAATATTCACACTGCTAACTCAGATTGCTACCTAGGTAGAATTTAGTATGTGCGATAGACCTAGAAATATTTACACTTCAGTAATCTAGACAATAAATGGAATTAAGAATCTTTCCTAACTTACTCACTTAGTCTTCAGAGCTTTAATATCTTACATCATAACCTGGAAGAAATTTTTACCTGTGAAATCCTATACAAGCATTGAATTTGCATTAGCTTTGAAAAATATAAGTAAGCCTCAGGCTAAGATCAATCCCCTTTCAAGAAGACAAGAAAACAACTATCAGAATCATAGACTTATGGGAAAATAAACAATTGATCTGAATTCAATAAGTTGTAACTCATTAACTTTCAAACCTGAAAAATCAACACAGATTGAATGTTGTTAGTAGCAGGTGTTTTATAAGTTAGTAAGTAATTCTGAAATATTTTAGTTACAGTTAGTCAAGAATAATAACTCCTAAGTTTCTCTTGATGTCATGTCCTGTAATATATCTGTTAAATAAAGTAGAGGTAGTTATTAAACTAGAATTTTTAGGCTATGACTTAAACATTAAATGTCACAAAGAAAATTTTAATTTTTTGAGAATTTTTGGGGTGTTAGATATGGTATCAGAGCACACGTTCAAACACTAGGCCTGAAGTGGCTCAGCACACGTAAACAAAAAGTAAGAAGAAAGTATGAATACTGATTTATGATTTTAATGTTGTTGTACATAATATTTTCTGAATTAGATTTGCAGGTATGGGATGACTTGAAGAGTATGCTGAAGAAAGGTCCCCATTAAATGAAGAAAATAACTTTGGAAGAGAACTTGTTAAGGAAGATATAACTAATAATTCATCTAAATTACTGCAAATAGTTAAGAATTTAAAAATTGAAATGGATATTGTTAAAAAAGAAAATAAGAGAATCCTAAGAGCTCAGGAGGATCTGAATCAAATACTGCTAGAAAAGTTTCATAATGAAGAAAAGGATAAACATGTAGAATCTAACACTACGTCCTATAAACATAAGAGTAAAAGGTCAAAACACTCTAAAATTGAAAGTAGTTCTTCTTCTGAAATTAACGGTAACTCATACAGAAATAAACACCAGTATTCAAGTGACAGTAGTCAGAGTAATTATCGGTCTAGAAAGAAGAAGTACAAGCCCTATGAAGAGATTTCAGGGGAGTTCAAAAATATTAAACCACCAACTTTTAATGGAAAAACAGAAAAAGGAGAGGAATCCAAAGCATGGCTGTACGGAATGAAAAATTATTTCAGATATATAACTATTCTAATTAGTTAAAAGAAAGAATGACAATTTAAAACTTAACTGGAAAAGTCGACATTTGGTGACAGGACATAAAACGAGTTAAAGGCATAAAAGAGAAGAATATAAACTAGAGCACTTTTAAAAAGTTCTTTAAAAATATATTTCTGTCAGAGCAATATTCCGAGGAACGAGCTAAAGAATTTATGACTTAAGGTTGGGAACCTTGAGTATGAAAGAGTTAAATAGTAAATTTTGGAGCTTACTACGTTATGCCCCCTATATTGTTGATGAAGAACCTAAGGTACAATGGTTTCTGAGTTGTTTACCTTTCCATATTAAGGACAGAATTGAATATTATAATCCAAAAACCCTTGAAGAGGCCATGCGAAAAACAAATTTCTGCTATGAGCAGAAAAAAAAAGGGAAAACATGTCAAACTGGAAAACAAAAAGGTCTAGTAATTTTGAACAAAGAAAGAAAGGTTTCACGCCTAATCAAAATTTTGGGCATAATAACTCACGTAAATTTCCTAACAAAAATTTTCAAGGAAATAATTTAAAAAGTAACTCACAGCAAAACCCTACTGTCATAAGAAATAAAGAATTTACAAACAATCACGGCAACTACGTTGAAAATAACGAACATAAGGAATAGGTAAAATGTTGGGAATGCCAGGGACCTCACTATGAATCAGTCTGTCCCAACAGAAAGAAGACCGTCAACAACATTCATACTGTGTAGGAAGAAACAACGGTTGATAATTTAGCAAGAGGGATGCCTAGAATCAATGCAACGCTGGAAAATAGACAGGATGAATATCATATTTCCATGGTGGAAGTAGAAGATATGCTGAACCATAAACCAATTTCTATTTTAATTGACACAGGGGATAGTATAAGTTATGTCTCTCCTAGTTTAGTAGAGAAAATTAAATTACCAGTAGATAAATTTTCAAAGTCATGGTTGGTTCAATTAGCTACAAGAGCAAAAAAAAGAGTAATTGATTTTGTTAAAGACTATACATTATTTCTGAATCAGGTTGAAACTTCTGTAAAGTTGAATGTACTTTCGTCAGGCTCCTATGACGTATTAATTGGAATGGATTGGTTGGAACAACATCGAGTAGTGTTAAATTTTTTTGATAAAACCTTTACCTGTTTAAATAACGAAGGAGAAACGGTCACAGTAAAAGGAATCCCTAGGAAAACAACAATCAAAGAGGTTTATGCCTTACAATTGAAAAGAGTCGTTCGGAAGGGATGTAAATCTTTTGTTGTAACTATAACTAATGAAGAACACATTAACAAAGAAGACAAACTAAAATTAGAAGATATACCAATTCCGAGAGGTTATTTGGATTTGTTTCCAAAGGAAATTTCGGGATTGCCTCCGAAAAGAGAGCTGTATTTTACTATTGAGCTGGTACCTGATGTGGTGTCTAACTCAAAGGATCCTTATCAGATGAACATCCTGGATCTTAATCAACTAAAATCGCAATTAAAAGAACTGATAGATAAAAAGTACATAATACCAAGGGTGTCTCCTTGGGGAGCACCGGTCATTTTCGTTAAAAAGAAGGACGATATTTTGAGCTTAAGCATTAACTACCGTTAGCTTAATAAGATGACAATTAAAAATAGATACCCATTGCCTCGTATAAACGATCTCTTTGATTAGTTGTGCGGAGAAACAATATTTTCAAAGATTGAATTAAGATTCGGTTATCATCAAGTCCGGATTAAGGATGAGGATATTCTGAAGACAAATTTTAGGACCCGATATGGTCACTATGAGTTTTTTGTCATGCCATTTGGGTTAACAAATGCCCCGCCAGTATTCATGTATTTAATGAACAACGTACTACATAAATATCTAAATAATTTTGTAGTAGTTTTTATTGATCATATTGTAATCTATTCTAAGACTAAAGCAGAGCACGAAGAACATTTAAAAATCATTTTACAACTATTAAGGGAACATCAAATTTATGCCAAGTTCAGTAAATGCAACTTCTTCAAAGATAAAATACAATACTTGGGTCACGCAATAACAAAATATGGGATCTTGGTTGATCCAGATAAAATTAAAGAAATTAATGAATGGCCGGTCCCAAAGGATGTAACTGATGTATGGTCATTCATGGGGATCACCACGTACTTTCGAAGATTCATTGAGAGATTTTCAAGGATTGTGAATCCCATAATTTCTCTACAGAATAAAGGAAGGAAGTTTGTATGGGATCAAAAATGTGAAGAGAGTTTAAAGAAATTAAAGGGATTGTTAACTACTGCACTGATTCTAAGAATCACGGATCCTAGCAAGGAATTTGTTGTATGCACGGATTCATGCAACGATGGCCTTGGTGGGGTCTTAACTAAAAAAGGACATGTAATAGTGTACAAGTCCAGGAAACTTAAAATTCACAAGAAAACTTATGCTACTTATGATCTAGAATTGGCTGAGTTGTGATACATGCATTAAAGATGTGGCACCATCACTTGATCAGGAGAAAATATACTTTAATGACAGGTAATATAGTTTTAAAGTATTTGTTGGATCAACCAAATTTAAACGAAAGGAAAGCTAGGTGGCTAGATTTCCTTAGCGATTATGATTTCGAGATCCAACATATCAAGGGAAAGGAAAATAAAGTAGCTAATGCTTTGATAAAAATGTAAGATTACATTTTATGGCAGCAATCAGTACTTACAAAACATATTTAGAAGATCAGCTCGAAGGAGTAAAATTGGATGAAAATTACCAAAAATTGCAAGCTAAAGTGACAGAAAATGTACTGAAAGTTTAAGTATAGGTTACATTATAAATGAAAATGGGTTAATACTTTATAAAAATAGATTGTATGTACCTAAAGTTAAGTTGCTAATCTTAAATGAAATACACAAGACTCCCTATTCGAGACACCCTAGCTATCAAAAGACAATAATTATGTTACGGAAGGATTATTTTTGGCCGAATATGAAGAATGATTTGGCAGAATATATTGCTAGATGTTTTTAATGTCAATAGGTTAAGACTGAACATCAACATCCAGCCAGGTTATTACAACCGTTACCAATTCCTAGCTGAAAATGAAAAATAATCAGCATTGATTTCATTACAGGTTTGCCTAGAAATCAAAACCAAAATGATTCTATAATGGTAGCTGTTGACAAAATCAATAAGGCAGCCCATTTTATACCAATAAAGACCACTCATAAGGCTACTAATATTGCTGAAATATTTATGAAACAAATATTTCGTTTATATGGAATTCCAAAAGTTATATTTTCTGACAGGGACTCTAAATTCACGGGAAACTTTTGGGAATCTTTATTTAAAGGCTTAAATACTACTTTAAATTTTAGTACACCTTTTCATCCGTAAATGGATGGACAGACTAAAAGGGTAAATTGGATTTTGGAAGATATGTTAAGGATGTACGTTAGAGAACAACCAAGCAAATGGGAGGACTACTTACACTTGGTTGAGTTTCCATACAGCAACCATTACCAGGCTTCATCAAAATTCAAGCCATTTGAGATTTTGTATGGCAGAAAATGCAATACTCCCATCTCATTGAGAAAACCCATTGACAGGTTAATACTAGGACTTGAGTTATTAAAAGAGATGGAATTAATCATGAAGTAGATACAAGGTAATTTGAAGGTTGCAAAAGACAAACATAAGAGTCAAGCAGATCTTAAATGAACTCAGAAAGAGTTCCAGGTGGGCGAACATGTTTTCATTAAGGTAAAACATAAAAATATTTCTTTAAAGTTAGGGATTTGTGTGAAGCTATCACCCAAGTACTGTGGGCCTTTCGAAATATTGTCCAGAGTTGGACCGGTGGCATACCAATTGGCCTTACCATTGAATCTTAAACTTCATAATGTTTTTCATATTTTTGTTTTAAAATGATATGTACATGCTGTTACTCATGTTAGAAATTGGAATGATGTGCAGGTCGAACCCAAAGGATATTTTTTGGTGGAACCGGATTGTATCCTTGATAAGAGGGAGATCTTGCTTCGGAATCGCACCATTGGGCAGGTGAAGGTGCAATGGAAGAACTTTAGTATAGAAGAAGCAACCTAGGAATTGGAGAGTTGTATGCGGGAAACATATCCAATTATGTTCCAGGATAGTTCTGAGGATAATGAATAAAGTAACATTGAGGATGATGTTGGACTTAAGGTGGGGTGTATGTCACGTACCCCAATTTCAATAACATTTTATGTTTAAGAAAACATTATATTTTATTTTTATTATAAAGTTTTTGACTATTGACCATGTGGGGTTAAGGATGACTGTAATTAATTATTTTGAATATTTTATTAGTTAATAAATAAAATATGAGACAAATAGCCTAAGGATGCTATTGAATGAGCGTCCACTGACCCATTAGGAGGAATAAATTGAGGTGAGAGTAAAATGACACATGGCAGCATCCTCAACCACTTCTTGTTGTTGTAGGGGGAAATTTCCCTAATTTTGTGGTCATGTTCACCAAGAAAGTGGAACAGAGTAGGTGGCCCATTAATTGAAAAACTTTAAAAAAGACCTAGGAATGCTATCTACCCATCGAATTCAGCAGGAGGCTATTAAGTCATTACCTTGTGAAATTTATGAAGTTAAGAAAGATGCACAAGAGATTCGATGAGGGGAAAGGCAGAAGTGGATTGAGTGATTAATACTGTTTTCAAAACTAGTGCATCTTGTTAGCTAACTTCTTTACCACTGAGGATAGAAAGTACTGCTCCTAAGTACTTCTGTTGAGTCGCAGGGATATTTAATCCCATTTCCTCACGCAGTGCTTTCATTTTGGTGGTTCAGTGGACAGGCTCGAGGGTCCTAAGACAAAAAATTGAGCTATCTTCGGGAAAAGGTTAGGTGGAATGGGCTCCTTGACCTGTTTGTCTCCTCTACAAGTTATCAGGTTCCATTGTGTTATCTTATTTACCTTATGCAAGAAAATTACTAGAATGAAAGTAGTCATGGTTAGTTTTACTAGTATTTCTTAGACTCTTGCAGCTGTAAATAGACTGTTTAAGTCTGCATTTTTATTCAGTAAATTAGTTGTATTTGTTTAACAGAATGAATGAACCTAGAATTACAAATGGTGGAATAATGAATAAAATTCCTTTCTGTATTTTTCCACTCATTGTGAGATGAAGCACTCTAGTACAAAAAGTTGTTTAGAGGTAAATAGGAATGATTATACATGAATAAGATGATTTGAATATGCTCTAACATTAGAATCTTTTACTGATCATTTTAGCTAGGTTTCATAATAATCCTTTTGTTTCTAGAACTCTTTCATTTATATAAAAACCTCCAGGATTAATATAGAGAGTCTATTACAACAAGCTTAGGTCACATAGACATTGATCTATTCAAGTATAAGCACATTAATAATTACTATATTACAATCTATTTACTTACTTTCAGCAAAGCAAGACCAACCATTTTTATAACTAATTTATAAACATGTATTCTAGATGTTATAGTAAATAATACACAGATTATCTTTCTATTGTTTCTTTAAAATCATCTCACACTGTAAGTTCATAATGGCCAGGAAATAAACTGGAAATGATAAAGAATTATTACATCTATTGTATTATAGTATCTTAAGTACTTAAGAAACAAAATTTTAATCATATAGTATAATAATAATACTATTACTAAAATATTACTCTAAGTCATAATGCAATACATAATTTAAAGTACTTAGAAAACATAGATGTAACAATCTTTATAATTCAAATTATTGCTATTTAATATTTGCAAACTATGCATATAAAAGCCTACTCTGAAAATGTGAATTTTCTTAACCTTTTATAGAATCTACTTATGAGATAGGAAAATTTTCAGTTTCTCCTTGTTTTAAAAAGAAAAGTATAAAACTCTAATTACTGCTTATATAATTATAAAAAATCAGAAGTTAACCATATAACTTGATTATCCAAACACAAAGGATGAACTTTTACAACACATCTTTTACAAATTAATTTGCAAAACAACTATTTTACCAATGGCTCCAACCATTTTCGTAGCCATAGATTAAATAGCAACAAAATATGGTCATAACAGAAAACTATTGAACACATAGTGTACCCCATTTTTTTTTATAAAAGGTAAACAAATAATAGATATTTACTTAACGACCGTAATCTCTGCATAGTAGAAACAAAATAATTATAACAAAGTATTTTATTTATCCAACAGTCACCACTTTGTGTTTCAAAAATCTAAAAATTTCCTTAACAGTGTGGAAGCTACAAAATATTTTACAATGGCCAAAAGCTTCCACTTAACTTAACCAAGGTTTGCAAAACGATAACAAAAACCTGGAATAATAAGATTCCAACCCTATTCAACTTTACAAGATCCGTAGCTCGATTTTAAAACCCTAAGGGTTACCATGACCTTACGACCTCCACCTTGTTCATTCCCAAACAAACACAACAAAGTACTGCAAATATTTTTTTTTTAAACACTACTTTAACAATTTGCAAGCACCACAAGTGTCACTTCAACACCATGACAAAGGATAAACCCGAGTTTGAAATTGAGGCTTACCCGAGCTTTTGTGTCACACCCTTCATGTCTAAGCAAACGCTTTCAACTTTTTACTGTGCATTACCAAGAACTTCACCTTCCATTGAAACAAACCGTGCATCCTCGATCTATTAGTATCAACTTAGTATGTTGTTTACATAAAAGAAATGGAAAACGCTGGGAGGAATGGATATGACTTACCAGTGTATTTTTCGTTGAGCTTGAAGAACCAAGGTTCAAGTCTGAGTGACTTTCGTTGCACAAGTTCTAAGAGCCTGAGGCATGTCGACCCACTCTCCTTTGCCAAAATGCACAACAATGAATCCAAGCTATCTTAGGTTAAACTTAAATGTAAAATCATGGGTTTTAATTCGAAAACCCTTCCTCAAAAAGTCAGTCCCCACGTGGACTCCACGGAATCCTTGAAACCTTTTCTTGGTTGGATATAGTTTGAACCTCCGATACGTGGTAAAGGTAATATTGTTATATTGTTAAAAATAAAAATTTATATGATATGCATATTATATATGCTTATATTAGTATATAGGTTAGGCATGGAATATATATGCTTAGGATAGTATACATGTAATGCTTTGAATACGCCTAAGTTTTTTATACCATGCATTGCTATATATGCTTAGGGTTTATACCTACATTGGTTTATATTTTATGCTTTAAATTTATTCCTAGGTTGGGTTGTATTTTTCCATGGTTAACTCTAGTGCAAAATTAATGATATTATTTTGATCCCAAGGTAAATCAATTTCCTAGTTTAAAACCATTGGAAATGCATGTAGGTTTCCAACAACTAAGAAACATGTTGATAATTATATATCATCAGATGTATAGTCTATATTCACTCTAAATACTTTTGGTTAAAACAATATGTAGAATTATTATATGCCATGTAATAGTATTACTTTAGTTTACAATAAAACAAGTAAAGATTTCAAATTTGAAGCTAAAGCTAGTCTTAGTTATTATTGTAAGCATTATGAAATTCTAGTTAGGATATAGTTATTACTTAATGCAAGGATCTTATACCAAGGCTAGTTGGTTATGATTGTAGTTATATCTAACTGCTAAATGGAAATGGTAATGATAAATCTAGTGCATAGAAAGTTCCAGGTTTATCATGGATAAAACCATATTTTAAAATTTATTAGAAGCATATTACGACAATTAGACCATCAATCATATAAATTATTTTTCTATGACAAATATTCACACTACTAACTCAGATTGCTACCTGGGTAGAATTTATTCTATGCGACAGAGCTAGAAAGATTTATAGTTCAGTAATCTAGACAATAAATGGAGTTAAGAATCTTTCCTAACTTACTCACTTAGTCTTCAGAGCTTTAATATCTTACATCGTAACCTAGAAGAACTTGTTTTACCTGTGAAATCCTGTACAAGCATCGAATATGCATTGGCTTTGAAAAAGCTAAGTAAGCCTCAGTCTAAAATCAAGCCCCTTTCAAGAAGACAAGAAAACAACTATCACAATCATAGAATTACTAGAAAATAAACAATTTATATGGATTCAATAAGTTCTAACTTATTAACTTTCAAAACTGAAAAATCAACACAGATTGAATGTTGTTAGTAGCAGGTGTTTTATAAGTTAGTAAGTAATTATGAAATATTTTAGTTACAGTTAGTCAAGAATAATAACTCCTAATTTTATACTAATGTCCTGTCATGTAATCTATCTGTTAAATAAACCAGAGGTAGTTATTAAACTAACATTTTTAGGCTATGGCTTAAACATTAAATGTCACAAAGAAAATTGTATTTTTTTTGTGAATTTTTGGGGTGTTACAGAGAAGAAGATCTTGAACAATGTCTGTGTCTTAGTGTGTAGATGAAAGGTGCATCTATTTCCTCATTCCAGATGAAGAGCACCTTGTGTTTTTTGACCGAATGGGTTTCCACATTATATTCTGTGTATATGTGTGAATGTTGAATGTGGTTGAAATACTTTTGTAAATGTTGCATTGAATGAATGATTATAGATTTGCTTATAGATGAATACATGTATATCAATCGAATTTTATTAGTTGAATACAATTATGCTGCACAACCACTCTTTATATAATAAGTTTCATAAGAGAAGCTGGGTCATGGCCTAACTTTTGAATCATAGTGAATATAAATAATCCACCCACGGACTTCATTGAGAGCCTTGGTAAAATGCCAAGGTACCATACATTCCCCCACCCAACTGCAGAAATGTTGTTCTCAAAGTTACCCATTCAAGAGAGATATCTTGGGTGAGATGAAAGATGCGGCGCAGGTGTTGATGACTCAACACTTCTCTATCAGGACGATATCTTGGGCTTTGTTGCCCTGAGAAGAGGGGACTAAACCTGTGTCAAGATCCCTATAGGAGGGAGAAAAGCCAACATTCACCTCAAAAGTGAATTTTTTCTTTCAATAATGAGAATTTATCTTGACAACAAATTTAGTGTGATGATACAAACAGTACGCAAGTGCAAGATGAAGGGAATATGCTCACATTTTATACATATATTTTCACTTTGCATTGGGTTAAAAACTGCAATTTTAGAATAAAATTTGGATAACCAAATGGATTTTCAACTAAACTATGTTTTGTTGCATCATGCATGTTTGGTACAATTCATTATTATATGTATATGCATCTGCAATCCATTGAATGTTGGCCACTTGTGTAGATCATCGTCTTCCATCACATCACTGTGATCTCGCTTACTTCGTAGAGATTTGGAGGTCCAAACCTTTGCAAATTTGAAAGGAACTTGCATGGAGGGTGTCTGCAATCCATTGAATGTTGGATGCTTGTGTAGATTAATGCTACACGGGTAATATTCTAACTGACTATTCCATGTGTTGGAAGCTAGTTTAACAACTTGAAGCTCCAATTGTGATTACTTATAAAGCCTCTGTAGAAGTTTTAATTGTATACTAAGATTGCTAATTCCAAACCCGAAGTCTATTAAAGAAAATTCCTAAATTATATATGATCAAAGAAGAGTTAATTTAAAGTATTGAACATCGAAAGCACGGGTAAGACACACTCAATTATTTGAAAAACTACAGCTTTGGAAATGATCTCACAACTTTTATATAGGTTTAAATTTTGGTGGATCGGTGTTGCATTCACACGCGAGAAAGAGATTGTGGGACTAATTTGTCATTGATAGACACATGATAATCTTGGAATTTACTTGGTGAATAGATGAAGGTGAGTTATGCATGTATTATACATCATAAATGGAGCAATCAACATTTGTCTATTCATGCACAGGTGAATGTATTGGAAACATACCGACACCACATGTATCTAGCTTTATGAGACTGACACCATACACTAACATCATGCATTTATTATATTTGGTGAATGTAAAAAACGTAACATGAATCTCTCCTAGGATGTTTCGGGGGTGGAAGAGTTAGAAGGGAAGAACCGATCTTTTGATGGTCTACTTGGTTTAGCATAGGAATAATGTTTGGCTGGACCATATTTCTAAAAACCTTATCAATTTAAATTTTTTTACTATGCAAACCCTAGTTTTTAGGGGGGATAAGGAAATATTGTACAACTAAATTGAGAAACTGTTGTTCTATTTATGGAACAATGGAATTTCATGAACTTTAGAACATATAGGGGGATGTTGTAGCTATGATTTTCAGGATTGGCACTTGAGGGCTAGAGGGATGGTGGATGCTGGCTAGTGAGCGAGCTATATGGGAGGGATTATGAATGGATAGATAAAGAGTGGGATGCTTCTTTGGCTTTCCAACTATATGTGCATGCTTCAATGAATTGGATCTTCAATTCTAAGTGATTATCATCCCCCAAACAAATCAAGGAATTCTCATGTATGATGTGTATTCTATGATTATTTCTTACTCTGAAAATTTTCAAATAAAATATGGAAGGAAGTTGATTATATTTATAAATGAAACTCTATTTAGGGAAGAAACTTTGTGAAAGAAGCTCCAAATCAGGTAAAATCACTACAAATTTTGTTCATTTAGGTGATATGCCTCTCACGAAACTCCTATATTTTTTAAGGTAATATTGTAATTCCTATACATATTGTTGCACAAAGTCTATCAATTTTAAAGAAATTTCCATAGACAAAAAGAAATATGTGATAGTGTACCTCCCCGTACTAATTAGGAGTAGTAGAGTCCGATGTGCTCTATTTTTTCGGGTACACGGGTTACTCTTAATATACCAAACACCTAGAGAAGCCACTCACAAAAATAGATCATAGATCGACACACTGATGTTTTCATGTGGTTTAAACCCTCAAAAGGGAAACACTCCATGACCCCAGCCAAATAACTACTTGAGGCAATTTATTATGCAAAAGAAAGAAAGTTACAAATGAGCTTCTCATAATCAATCAACTAGCCGATGACCCTCCATGCTCTTTAAATAGATATCATGGACCAATCGGTTGTTAAGCTATGGGTCAAAGGTAGTTATGATCTAAGAGAAGATGAATCGTCGAATCACTATATGTCTAGAACATATCATGACCATCGGATTAGATATTTACAAATGCATACTAAAGAAACACACTTTTCCTAATGGATATATTATAATAAGTTGACCTTAACTAACTTCTAAGTGTTTAAATATCCTAAGACCCCCCCTTAAGAACACTTTGGGATATGATTGAAGGATTTACAAAAGTGACGCTATTAGGAGAAAGAAGGAGGCATTAAAGCCTATCTCCCCTTAATGACAAATTCCTGAACTTCTAACATAGATCAAAGTTTAGAAAACTTCTCTTATGTAAGAGATTTGGTGAAGATGTCTACAACTTGATCATCTAAAGGGAAAAAGAGCACTTCAAGAAAGCTATCATGAATAAGATTTTTGATGAAGTGCATATGTAGATCAATGTGTTTGTTGTGTTGATGTTGAACTAGATCTTTGGCGAGATTGATGGAACTTTGATTGTCGCACCAAAGTAGAGGAGGTTGTTGTTGCTCGAATCCAAACTCTGAAAGGATCTATCAAAGCCATAAAGCTTCCTAACTTGCATTAACTGCTGCTTGATATTCTGCTTCTGCTAAAGAAAGAGCAAGAGCTTGTTGTTTCTTACAAGCTTAAGTGACAGGTCCAGATCCCAGACTGAAAACATAACCTACAGTAGACTTTTGATCATCGGGATCGCCGACCCAATCTAAATTATTGAAACCAACCAACAAACAAGTCCCCCCTGTACTGTAATGAATCCCAAACTGAATTGTACCCTGAATATATCGAAGTATTATTTTTGTTGTTTTCTAGTGAATTACATGAGGTGTTTGAATATAGCGAAACACTACCAAGGACAAAAGAAAGGTCAGGACGGGAATGACTCAAGTATAAGAGACTACCAACAAGCTAACGATATAAGGTGGCATCTACTTCAGGTAAAGTAGATGTGACAAAAAGTCTGACTTTAGATTGGAAGGGAGAAGGGGATGATTTACAATCTTCCATGTGAAAGCAATGAAGGAGGTCACAAGCATACTTAGACCAAGAAAAAAATATTAATTCTTTAGTTTGCAAGACTTAGAGACCAAGAAAATAATGCAAATATCCTAATTCTAAAATTTCAAAAAAATTCTTAAGACTAGATTTCACATCGGTTAAAATATTAGGGTCACTACTAGTAAGAATAAGATCATCAACATATAGAACACGTATGATGATATGGTTTCCTACTTTCTTGGTATAGAAATTGGGGTCAGAATGGCATCTAGAAAACCAGTGTCAAGTAGAAAGATATCCATTTTGGCATACCAAGCTCTAGGATCTTGCTTAAGGCCATATAAGGATTTCTTAAGGCAACAAACAGATCTAGATTTATTCTGAACATATCGAGGAGGTTATTCCATGTAAATTTCCTCCTATAAATCACCATGTAAGAATGCATACTTGACATCCATTTGATGGACTTCTCATTTATGTAAGGATGCAAGGGAAAGAACAAGGTGGATGGAGTTCATTTTTGCGACAGAAGAAAATGTTTCATTGTAGTCAATCCATTCAACTTGGGAAAAACCTTTGGCAACTAGTATTGCCTTAAGTATTTCAATACTTCCATATGATGCATATTTAGTTCTATTTACCCATTTAAATCTGACAATTTTTCTTCCTTTTGGAAGAGGTACAAGATCCCAAGTATCGTTCGACATTAAGGAACGATATTCTTCATCCATAGTTGGATTCCAATATGGATTTCCTGAAGCTTCTGCAAAAGTTTCAGGATCATGATTTTTCTAAAACTTGAGCAAAAAAGTGAAGAGTCTCGCTGGAACTCAGAATTTGTTCGGCGTTGATCTCTAGGATCACTGACAAGATCACCGACTAGTTCACATGTTGAACGGACCCATTGAGGAAGCAATTGTGTTAGTGCAACTAGAGGAAAATGAGCAAGCTAAGGTGTATTTTCATCCTCATTGTCATCATCAGAGACTAGAGTTGGAAATTTGTTAAGGAAGTTGGAAGTAGAAGAAGGCACAATAACTGAGCCAGGCTCGCAGGCCAAAGATGGCACAAATGCTGAGTTAATCTCACATGCCAAGATATTTTCATCAAATTTAACATCTCTTCTACTGATTATATCATGAGAATGTGGTTGAAGAAGTCTATAACCTTTTATATCTTCAGAATATCAAACAAATATGCACTTTTCACTTTTAGGTTGCAATGCTTTTTGTTTTTCATTTGGAATGTGAGCCCATGCTTCACTACCAAACACATAGAAGTGACTTACATCTCGTTTAATTTTACTCCATGCTTCTTTCGATGTGATACCTCATAAAACTTTAGTGGGGGTGTGACTAACTATCTAATTTGCACAATTTATGGCTTCGGTTCAAAATTGAAGACTTAGTCCCTTAGATTGGATCATACAATTAGCAATTTCTTTTAAAGTGCGGTTCTTCAATTCACCTACACCATTTTGTTGTGGTGTATATGGAACAATGTGTTGTTGTTGTATTCCTTGTTTAGTATAGAAAATAGTGAAATTGTTGTTAGTAGATTCTCCTCCATTGTTAGATCTTAACTTAAGAATTTGATGACCATATTGTTTTTCAATAAGGGCCTTGTAGGCCAAGAACATGTTAAATACTCTACTCTTAAATTTTAGGAAATAAACCCAAGTGCGTCTGGAGTAATCATCATTGAAAGTTAAGAAATATTTGGAACCAGAAAAGGAACTAGATGGAAGAGGACCTCACAAGTCACTATGCACAAGCTCCAAGGGAACCGAGGTGTGCCCAAGAGGCATGTTTGTCAAAACTATCCCGATGATGTTTTCGAGTACACAACTGAGAAAAAAAACCATCCGTGCAAGTTACCATCGAAATACCTATCACCATATTGTCTTTACATAGTTGTTGCAATGAGCGATAATTTAAGTGACCAAATTGCTCATGCCAAAGTTTGCTCAAGTTATCACTATGAGCAACAAAAACTGAAGGAAAAGGTGATGACCCAAAGTTGTTAAATTTGTACAACTTGGTAATATCATCAACAATTCCTATAGCTAGGACATGTTGAGTATCTTTAAAATCCTTGATTACAACTTGGTGAGGTGTAAACATTACAGTTTTACCTTCACCAGAATGAGCGATTTGATAGACTGACAACAAATTGTAGGAAATTCTTGGAACATATAGTACATCACTAAAAGGACCATTATCTACATCCTAATGGAAACGACACTCTGGATGCTATGGAACACTTCCCATAGCCCAAAAATGCACAAAATGTTTGGAACCAGAAACCCTTTTAGAGTTCTGGAAACACCAGTTCAAGTTCTAGATCATAATCGAAAGTGGCTCTTCATCAACGGTCTAATACCATGTTTGGGTACACAAGGTACTCCCAAAATACTGAACACTTAGAGAAACCAATCACACAAATAGATCACAGATCGACACACCGATGTTTTCACGTGGCTTAAACCCTCGAAAGGGAAACACTCCATGGCCCCAACCAAATAGCTACTTGAGGCAGTTTATTATGCAAAATAAAGAAAGTTACAAATGAATTTATCATAATCGATCCACTAGCAAATGACCCTCCATGCTCTTTAAATATATATCATGGACCACTCGAGTGTTAGGCCATGGGTCAAAGGTAGTTATGATCTAAGAGAAGATGAATCGTCAGATCACTCTATGTCTAGAACATATCATGGCCGTCAGATTAGATATTTACAAATGCATACTAATGCATACTAAAGAAACACACTTTTCCTGATGGATATATTATAACAAGTTACCCTTAACTAACTCCTAAGTGTCTAAATATCCTAACACTGAGAAGGAAAATAGATTTTGATATGTGGGATGTTTCCCTTTCCATACTCATCAGGTAGTCATTTGAGCAATGTGGTTATTCAAGTATAATAATAGCATAATCTATTCCTTATAGTCAGATGGGGAGTAATTAACCTATGTTTGCAGAGGTAAAGAGCATTGTCCATTGTTGATAGAAGAAATAGCTATGCGCAATGTTGACTTACTGACGAGGGGAAAAGAATGAGGCTGAGTGAGCTGGAGTTGAAGCAAGTGAAAGAAAATAAGCCTCAGAAAAAGCAGGGTCAAGTGGTATAGAAAATTCTACAGAATATTATGCAAATCTAGGGCATATTCCTACAAATTGATATTTATAAGCATAGCTAGAGGCAAACAAATTCCCTTAGCTAGAACTGTATGCAGATATTCTCACTCAATCTATACGAGCCAAAAAGCCATGGTATAAAAAAGGTAAAGTTTTTGTGATCAAGCATAAGTCCTTTCCACTGTAAATAGGATGGTGGCCACAATCATGAAATTTGGATGGCTTAGGAGGACATGATTTTGAGAGAATACATCAATAGTTATGGTTGTTGCATGGTTTTTGGAGTAATAATCATCTCACTATGCAAAAATTCTCAAGTACTTTGTTGTAGTAGAACAGAAAAACTAATGAATATGAGTCACTTGACATGATCTTTGATATATTGTTCTATGCATGTACACCATGTGGTCATTGATATCGGGAATCCTACTTGGACAAAGAGATAATGAAATAAAAAATTACTCGAATACTCATTTGAGCACTTGGAGCGAAGCACTTCAAGAAATAATATTGTAAGTATACATTCATCTCCATAGTTTTCTTTGCATTATTCTCGATCTCCATTGTTTTCCCAACACCTAGAAATAGAAGTAGGTAGCATACTTGCTTAATCCCAACACCTAGAAATAGAAGTAGGTAGCATACTTGCTTAAAGACTCATTCAAATTATAGTTTAAATATAGGAATGCAAAAAAACAAAATATTTTAGCTCTAGTAATTGGAAAAACTCATGCAAATACAGTTTAAACACGGGATGAAGAAAATGGTAGTAGAAGATGTTTTAATTTTTCACATAATTTGTATTAATTCTAATAATTGAAAAGAATCATTAACTATAGAAGTTAATTTACCTTAGAATCAACAAGCAGACTTAACATTAAGGTGTTCTCCATTTGTAGGTATGGAGAAGAAATCAAACTCCAAGTCTTGCAAGAAGTTGTAGAACGCTGCATTACAAAGCACCTTATAAGTCTTGCTAGAAGTTACAAAACACCTTGTTGCAAAGTACCCTAAGTCTTGCCAGAAGTTGCAACTAGTCTTTATGAATCTAGCTGAGTCTAGAACCCATTCCATGCAGCATGCAAGGAGGAAAAATCTAGGTATCTCTAAGTATTCACATGAAGAAGCAGTGGCACTAGAAGTGACAGAAGTAGTGGTGGAAGTGTCCTCAATGTGATCCATGCAGTCTTTTCTTCTACAACTTTTTTCGCCTTTGCTTCGTGAAAATAGAGTTAAGAAAAATAAGAATTAAATCTGAGTTGAGTATCTCTAAATATAATTTAGAAAAGGATGAATTAAGGTTTAAGTGATGGTGGTAGGTTCATGGCTGACAACACGATGAAACGAGGATGAGAGATTCAAGCAGTGAAGGTAGGTTTCAATGTTGCTATAAATGATAGCATATTCCAGCAAACATCTATACTAGAGCCATCGAAAAAATCAGGGAGATGGATCCATTCTCATTACCCACGCCGCCACCGCAAGAATAACGCTTCAAAATATGATCTAATCAACTTGCAAAAAAATTCAATTTTAGAATTAATAAATAGACAATTTGTTCAAAACTTTGGTTAAAAAGGTACACTACAATTAGGTCAATGAAAACTAATGCATGGTCAACGTATATCGAAAACAATAGTACCTTGGCCTTCGACATGGACTAATAACACCATAATTACAAATAAATCACATTCTAACCATCTAAAGAAATCATAGGGATGACTTCCCTAACAAATGCAAACACCAGAGTATATTTTGTGAAGTCAACTCAAGAGAATACTCAAGGTTGATTCACCTAAGGATAAAATCTATAAGAAAACACTATGTCCATGTAAAGACAAAAATTGTCCACAATATCCAAGTGACACCAACAATTATAAGGGTGAAGCAACATCTTACATCATCACTTCTTAAAAAAAATTATGGTTTACAAAAAATCAACCCATTTATTATCCTAGTACCATAGTACCTCTTAAAGTGGGGCTTTTCTTGAACAAAACAACGTGAGGATCAAATAATGGACTTTACACTCATGCTAGGCAAAACTTGAGGCCCCTTTTAGCCACTCATATAATGTTGTGAACAATATTCAAATTCTTCCATCAATTCCGCGTGACCAAATGAATTCACTTTCTACATGGGAACATTATATATATATATATATATCACTAAAATCCTTAAGAATACTTTCTTTTATCTCTAATAACGAAAAGTAAATACTTTTTTTCCTTTCACACTACTAACCAAAAAAAAATCAATTTAAATCAAATTACTTGTCTTTCACACTCAATATCCAAAAAAGTAATTTACTTTCCTTAATAACCACAAACAACATTTTTCTTTCTTAATTTCTTTTATAAAAAAGAAATTAAAAGACATAATTAGGTTTTACGGAAAATAGGGTTAAATTTTTTTAATAAAAATATCATCTCATTACTACATGATCTAAACCACTTTAAACCTTAAGTACTAACCTAATGAAATATCAAGAGTACTATTTATCCCAATTATTCACCATTGCACCCTTGAAAAACAAAGGACAAGCTTACAAAAATCCTTAAAAAAAACATCAAGATCACTTTCTCGCTACCTCACTCCATAAAGAACATAAATGACAAAGTGAAAGATCCTACCAACCTTGAAAAACATGAAGGAATCTATGCCCTTCCATGCGAAATGTGGAAAATTTTATATCGAAGAAACAACACGATCAATAAAAACAAAGATGAAAGAACATTGTAAAGGCGTCATTCACAACGGCTTCCAAAATAACTCCCTCGCTAAGCACTCTCACAAAACCGTCCATCTAATATATATGTACAAAGCAAGATTAATTGCGAGGGAAAAAGATTGTATTAAGAGATGAATTCAAGAAGGGGTGGAAATTAAGAAACTTCATATAATATGTGTAGAGATGATGGTTGAAAATTAAGCAAGAGCTCGAAACTGGTTATTGACACTATAAAGAATAAATAAATTTTGAAGAAAAAAAAATTAATTTAATTTAAAGAAAGCCAAAAAATTCAAGTTGTTAGTTGTAACATTTTTTTGTTATTTTGATTCTTCTACAACGGAAGATACAAAGAAAATGTATAATGTGGAACTTTTCGATAAGAAGTTCAAGGTCGATAAAGGACTATAAATAATGTTATTTAATTTTCTAAGTTGTGAATTGCATTGATAGACTTAGGAGACCGAGAAACGTAAATCCACTAGGAAGAAGGTGAATAGTTGGGAAACCATGAGGATCTCTCTTTTAGATGCCGGATGTCATCTTGGTTTTATAAACATCTAAATAAGAGTCGATTTATTAATGCTTACTTAATTACCTAAAATTTTAGGTCTTCCTAACCAAAATCATTAGCTAATTCTCATCAACAAGTTATAAATTTCTATGATTTATAGTTTAACACATTAACTAATATTAGATGATCCTAAATTATCTTACTAAAAAACTATTATAAGCTTGACTCCAACTAGGTTGTTAAGCGAATTATCATTAGAAGCTCTTGGTAAGCTAAAATTCTTTTTGTCATTACCTTGAATACAAGGTAGGATGAAGATTAACTGATTTGACTAACTCATGCAAGTTCTGATAAATTGTATACATATATATTTTATAATAAGACTGTCAAAAGAAAAATAATAGGGTTATAATTATGAATGTTATAATAACCATATTATTAATGAAGAAAAGTTTGAATAATTATCTAATGTTAGAAATAAATAAATTATAGATTTAGTAATTTGTTGCATAATCCTTATAAATATATGATAATAGGAAGACATTGTGGGGTGAACTTTGTTCCTAGAGGACTAATAGATAATTTAATAGATGCTTAGGATTATGTAATTTTGTTTCGGTTAGAGTTTTTTTTTTCTATGGAAAGAACTTCCGTTTAAACTGGCGTTGTTTTGAGCATCGTCATATTTTTTCAAGAAGAGCTGAGTTTACTGCTGTGAAAAATTATATTCTTTGATGTTGTAGAATTTGGATAGAGGATGATGTCGTAAGCACCATCGACCCATTCTTTTGGGTTTGGTAATGGATTTTTTGGATCCATGCCTTTTGGTTGGTAATGGATGTTTTGATCCATGCTTTTTGGTTTGGTAATGGATGTTTCAATCTATTCTTTTTTATTTAGTACTAGATATTTACAAGTTTGAGGGGATACTACTCTACTACTTACATTTAATGCATTTCTTTAATTTAAGATATCTCCTCTCTTACAATGTGCTTAACTCATGAGAAATCAAGGGTAAGTTCTTTACTACTTCAGCGGTAATCATTTAATAGATAAAATTTCAAGAGGAGGGTTGAACTCTTTTCACTTGTTTAGTAAAAATGATGTCTCAAACAATAATCTTATGAAGTTTACAAATTACGAACCAAGTTTCAATTCAATAGCATGCATATTATTCAAGGATAAAATAGTTACTAAATAAGTTACTTTTTTGGTTGTGATATTTGTGATGAATCATTAAGAAAGATTATTTTTCAATTTTTTTTTCTTTAGTGGAATTCATTTTCTAGCTTCGGGGTGGAATCTTGGCGGGAAAACATACACCGGACAATGAGCCACAATGTTGGGAGGAAATTCGAAGTCAAGTCCTTAGTTTCCCTAGGTTCAATAAGTCTTTGTAAATACTTGTTCACATATAGGGGTTATGATTTGAAACGTACTTCCTGTAGGATTATATGGGATATATTCTATTTGTATACTCCTTCCCATTTCTCATATGATTTCTCGTGGATTTGAGTGTGTCATATGGATGGAATGGTCAAAGACAAAATCTGAAAGTGCCATGAAAAATGTTAGATCTACTACAATTTTCATATGATTTTTGTAGTTGCAACTAAAGGAAAATTGGTAATAAAACAACTAGAACTTCCAATAACAAGGAATTTGAATATTTGTCCAAAATTCAAAATGGAGAACAACTATAGATGGATATGGTAAGAGAGGAAGGTAATCTTCCTGTTTCTTCTCCCTTCCTTTGAATTCTTTCACTTTCAGTGTGGATAAGTAGCTAATAAATTTTGAGCTTACTCTATTCCTTCTTGTTCTCATAAACTATGAGAGGGACTTCTATTAAGTACAAGTTTATCTCTTTATCTAGCCTCGATAGGATATTAACAGGAAATGCACTATTCCAAGCTTACTATTAAATATTTTTTGTGTTCAATCATTAACTATAACAAAGTTACCTCGCTAAAGTCTTCTTAAATTTCCAAACTCTCTAAAAATGAAAACACTGGTGAGCATTAACTTGCTCGAGCTCAACAAAAATCCATGGGATATTGGTGCTTTTTTTCTACAACATGTTGTTCGAGACCTCTACAAATCATTGTCCTTCAAATTTATCTGTTGGTACTCATGTTAGAAGATATGGGACTAACTCAAACCGACCTACTAATATCCTTGCCCCATTGACTTCATCACATTATCTAGGGGTCAAGGCTATAGATTTAGACAATCCTCTGAGGCTTGTATGACTTAATGGGAGGCTCTCTTGCTAACGAGCAATGGGGATACATCAATGCCCCCTAATCATCATATTTTGTAGATGACTTGACTTCAACACACATTAATTGTACTTTGGTGTGTCAACACTCACTGTCATTAAAGGTAAGTGGCCTCGCATTGGTTAACAACATACATTAATGGCTATCAATCCAATGATTTATTCTCATGATCAACCTCAACACATCCATTCGCATGATGAAGAATTATACCACATGGTCGAAACATGCGAAGACTTGTGATTTCATCTCATATATATAGTAATTGCATTTTTTTTGGTAATAAAAAGGATATGAGGACTAGTGGAGAAGATTTGATTGGTTAAGAGAAATCTCTCACAACAGATGGCACCTTCAAAAATTCTTGTAATGCAATGGTATTATATCATTTCTCTATAGGAACCTCTTATTCTGGTAGTCAGTTCGAGTATTCAACAGGGAAATGAACCACTGGAACATTTGATTCTTGTAAATTACTAGAATCCTCAATGAAGTGACTCAATATTGGAATTATTGCTTTCAATAGTTCTTTCAAATATTGTATAGGTTGTCTTGACATTGGGTTCACTAATTTCGGTAACTCAGTAACGAAAATATGAGAGAAAATTGACCAAACTTTAATCATTCATGTCATCATCAACAGATTGTCACTGGATCATCAACCCATCAGAGATTTATTTCAAGTAATCTATTGGCAACAACATCAAGACATTGGTTACTATATCTTCCAATGTAGGTTAGTTGCACTGCACATAGGTAATTATGGTAAGATGAATTCTTCCTTCTGGAATGCGTGATTGATCCATGATGAATCAATATCTTAATTAGGACATTACCTTTCCTAAATTTTTATCACCTTTCATGTACAAACATTACCATCAATATATGATTATCACATTCCTCCATTGCATTTGTATCCTATATAATATGATCCAATCATAATTAACCATTATCATTACGAGATCAGGTTATGTTTCCATACTTTCAATTATCTGAATCACGTTGGGATTCAAATCAATTAATATAATTCACCATTTTTCAAAAGGAAATCCTGAGTCTTGTTCTCCATACCTTTTTTTATGATAAGTGTAGATTGTTGATAGTTGAGATCGACATATATTTCACTATCAAAAGTATTAATGGGTAATGAGAGCCGTAAAAACATGAAAGAGTCCTTAGTATCGAGGTATTATCTCAATGGTATAGAATTTCTATACAATATTCCAACATGCAGAGGGAATTTTAGAGTAGAAGGATGGCTTTCCCACTATGAGAAAATGCATGGCCATAATTGACTTTGAATGTATATGAAGAAT
>LPNX010984765.1:17570-32674 GCA_001517045.1 Pseudotsuga menziesii | reverse complement strand
TTAAAATATAATTGAAAATAGAGTCAATTTATGGAATAATATAATATTATAATGTTTTAAAAAGTTTAATGTTTAATAATTATGATGTTTTAATAGTTATAATGTTTTTATAATTTAAATAGTGAAAATATTTTTAAATAAGGTTTTTTTAAATATAATTGTAAATATAGTCAAATTGAAAAGTGTCATATTTGAAAATATATTAAATTTCACTAACAGAATTTCATTAGCATGTATAGTGTCTTTTTTCTTTGCATAGGTTTGAGTGTATGGTGTATTAATAGTAATGCATAAATTTCAGTGTAGATTTCATGGTTGTATAAATTTCACTGTAGTTTCTAATGCATGGACACATCGATTTCAGTGTAGATTTCATGGATGCATAAATTTCAGTGTAGATGTTGATGCAACATTTTTATACGGAGTCTGGACTAAAAATGAAGACGTACATGCAGAAGATGCTATGAGACAAACAAGAGAAAAACAAACAAAATGAAAAACGACTGAGAGCATATCAATGCAGAAAATATAACAAAATGAAAACAAAAGAAAGAGAAGAAGAAAGGAAACTAAAAGTTGATCAACAAAAAGAATATCAAAAAATAAAGTTAGACGAAATGATAGCATAAGAACAAGAAGAAGAAAGGAAATGAAATTCAGATCAACAAAAGGAATATCGAAAAATAAAGTTAGCTGAATTGACAGCAAAAGAACAAGAAGGACAAATAAAATGAAACGTTGACCAACAAAGAGCATATCGAGAAAGAAAATTGAAGCAATTGGAAGAACAAATAAATTAAATTGTAGAACAACAAAAAAATCAAAATGTAGAAAAACAAAGACAATATTCAACCAATATAATCATAGAACCAATTGTAGGAGATGCTCAACGTGTTGTTAGAATAATCAACCCATAGTTAGCTACCTTAGACATTAATTAATCCAATTTTTGTCTTATTTGCCCAGTTTCCATATTCCACCTTATGCAAGTTGTGCTCCACACATCCAAAGTGGTCAAACTTGATAAATTTGAGTCATGGAGCACTTGGGAAACCACTTGGAATCAAATCTGATTTATTCCTGGCCTTCCTAGCGCATGTCTTCTTTTTCTGCTTTATTGCCTGCTTTTTCTGAGTTTTAAGGCAATTGGGAAAGTTTGACTAGGTGAAGTTAACTTGTTTTTTGTCCTCATCATCCTCCACTCTTTTCTCCTATGAAAAGCATGTATGAGTTGTCCTTCCATCACCTATTAGCTTTCCTAATTGATTTTTCCAATTCGTGAGCTCCTAGACAGTTTTGGAAACTGCTTTATGCACCTATGGGGGATTTGATTAGATTTAGTAAGCCTAATTTTGACCAAATTAGAATGGCATCCTTATGCATTCGAATCTCTCATGTAATTATTTATTTTGGTAGCCTATGAATTCACATGGTTGGCTATTGTACACTTATTCAATATAGATTAGTGTTCTGCTCCATTATTCAGTCTCCTTTGTGAGTAATTTGCATGTGTAATTGGCAATTGTTGTGAGTGTAATTGTTCTAACACCTGGGTTCAATTTCCACATGGTATCAAAGCCTTTGTAGATCGATTTCTCTCCTTCCAATTTGTTTTGCAGGTTCGACATCATTGACTGGGAGCATTCTGCTGACTGAAGGGACAATTTCTGAGTTATGGATCAATCTCAGAAGATAATCTTGACTCCATTTAACTTCTTTGAATGGAAAGCAGAGATGGAGATACTATTGAGAGAGAAATGCCTCTACAGAGTGACTATGGAAATAGAAGCAGAGCCCAATGCAGCTGCAGAGAAGATTAAATGGCACAACAGGAGGGATGAGGCCTATGGTCTCCTGTGTTTGAGCATATCCAGAGACCTCCTTTTCCATCTTGATGGATTGACATCACCAAATGAAGTATGGGAGTAGCTTGTTGATATTTTTGGTAAGACAGATCAGATGAGGGGACATCAAATTGAAAATGAATTGATCTCCCTGAGTCCCAATAGCTTTGAATCCCTGCAACTCTATTTTTCCAAGTTCAAAGCACTTGTTTTGCAGCTAAGTCGGACGCATAATGACATTCCTTAATGGGTGGTGGCCCAAAAACTCGCATGAGTAGCGATCGGGAAGTGTGATACAAGTACAGGTTTGTAGACACTCACATCATCATGTCATGGCTCGTAATTCAAGGTGACTTGTGGGAAATGGTCCCAAAATTAATTTATTAAACATGAGACGATGGTCTCATAAAGAGATAGAAGTTTGAGCCCGGAGATGTGAGAGGTGTCTCCAACTGATTCTGGGTGACTTTGGACTAGCAGTTGATGGTGTTGCCCCTAATTTTTGCTGAAAAACATTAAAAAACAAGAAAAAGAAAATGAAGCGACTCATTGGTGATGTTAAGCGTAAAATTTCTTGAAGTAGAGACCATTGCGGGGGTTCTCCAAAAGTTGTCCATCAGAGTCAATGAGGATGTATGCCCCTTTTCTGAGGCAATGGTGGATGACGTATGGGCCATACCACATTGACTCGAACTTGCCTTTGCCCAATTTATCATTGGGTTGGTCGTAGACTAGAACCATATCGCCTTCGCTGAAGGTGCGAGGGTGGACATGGGAGTCATAGTGGATATTTGATCATGTTTTTGCTGCTTCGATGGCTTGGAGGGCAGCTCGACGGTCTTCTATGGTTTGCTCGAGTTGGAGGAGTCGTTCTTCTAAAGGCAAAGTATCAGGGAAGAGTTCTACTGCCAGGCGGAGGGATGGGATTTGGCACTCTATAGGGAGTACTGATTCAATGCCATGTACTAGGCAGAAAGGAGTGAAACTGGTTGTGGTTTTTGTGGATGTGCGATAAGCCCATATGGCAGAGAATAGAATGTGATGCCAGTTGGTTTTATGATTTCCTACCATCCTTTGGAGCATTGTTTTGATGATTTTGTTGACTGCTTCCACTTGGCCATTGCCTTGGGGGTAGTAGGAAGATGAGTACTGGTGTTCAAATTTCAACATGGTTGATAATTCATCCCATACGGTGTCTTGGAAGTGTGCCCCATGGTCTGAGACTAATTGTTTAGGGACACCAAACTGTGAAATAACATGGTTAAAGAAGAATCATGTTGCGGTTTCAGCTTTGCAATCAAATGTGGGCATGGCCTCTTCCCACTTAGTGAAGTAATCGACTTCCATAATGATGTATTTATGACCATTAGCCGAGACGGGGTTGATTGTCATGAAGTCAATTTCCCACTTGCAAAAGGGGGCGACTATGACTATGGGGTGTAATGGTGGAGGGGGGGTTCTTGCCTTTGGGGCAAAGAGCTGACAGCTACGGCAATGCTTGACTGCCTCTATGCAATCAGCGAATATGGAGGGCCAAAAATATACGGCACATAGAATTTTTTGGGCAGTTGCCAGGCCTAAAAGGTGGCCACCGCATGCTTCACTATGACAGTCGTTGAGGATGGTTTTGGCCTCATCGTGGGTGAGGCAACGAAGTAGGATGGTATCAATGCCTCGATGATACAGAACATCTCCAATTAGCAAGTGGTGAATGGCTTGATGTCGGATGTGTCGCCTATCCTCACGGTTTAAGTGCGCTGTGAAATTCTGTGTTCATAAATAAAGAAGGATGTCCCCATACCATGGGTCGTCCGTGGATATGATGAATAGGAAATCATCAGGGATATCATCCTTGGGGGGTGATGATACGGTTAATGGGGGCATATCAGTCATGAGGGTGGCCAGCGCGAGTGCCTTTGTGCTTTTCATGGATACGAACTCTAAGTCGAATTCTTGAAGGACGACTACCCACTTGGCTGCTCGACCTTGTAGAAGGCGGCAGCTTAAGAGGTACCACATTGGGTTTGAATCTGCCACTACACGTTTCTGGTTCGCGATGATGTAGTGGCACAACTTTTGGGCCGAGAAGACGATGGCGAGGGCCAATTTTTCCTTGCGTGAATATCGTAGTGGGGGTCTTGTTAGCTTCTGACTGATGTAGTAAATCACGTACTCATGGCGAGCATCATCTTCTTGGACCAAGACTCCAGCAATGGTGTTGTCCGAGGTCGACACATAGAGAATGAAGTCCCGGGTGAAATTTGGTGCTGAAAGTAATGGTGCAGAAGCCAGGGATTGTTTGAGTGCATCAAACGATTATTTTGTTTGCTGATCCCAAACAAAGGGGATTTTTGTGAGGAGCAGGAGAATGAATCCGTAAGCTTTTGTTGCGTACTTTGGTACAAAGCAGCGAAGGAAGTTGGCCTTGCCTTGGAGGCTCTGTAGTTGGTGCCGAGTTTTTGGGGAAGGAAGATCAAGGATAGCCTGAACTTTGAGGGGATCTACCATTACCCCTTTGTGGGAGACGATGAATCCGAGTAGACGGCCTACTAGGACACAGAAAACACACTTGAGGGGATTTAGGTGAATTTTGTACTTGTGGTAGCGTAAGAAGACTTTCCGCAAGTCATCTATATGTTGTGCTTGTTTTGGTGATCGAGTAGTAAGATCGTCCAAGTAGACCAAGATGTGAATTAGGTCGTGGAAACAATACGTCATGGCGCGCTGGAAGGTGGCTCCAGTATTTTTCAGGCCAAAGGGCATGACTCGATATTCGAATGTGCCCCACGAGGTTGTGAATGCCATCTTGTAACGGTCTTCTTTTCGGATCTGGATTTGGTTATATCCAGAAAATCCATCCATGAAGGAAAAGGCCTCATGTCTGGCGCACGCATCAATGATCTGATCGATGAAGGGTGTGGGGAAGTTGTCTTTGGGACATGGCCCATTGAGGTCATGGAAGTCTGTGCAAATGCGAATGGTACCGTATTTTTTATTCATGGGAACAGGATTAGAAACCCAAGTGGTTTACGCAATGGGATAAATGAATTCGGCTGTGCGCAGCTTCTCTATCTCAGCTTTAACTGCAGCCACTTTGGAAGGGTGAATGGGCCACTGCTTTTGGTGTACAGGGGCCACATCGGGCCATGTGTTGATGTGGTGTTCCATGATGGATGGATCTAGGCTGAGCATTTTAGTGTACAACAAGGAGAAGATGTCAAGGAATTCTTAGAAGAGAGGTTTGTAGGCATCGACCTCTTCCGGGGAGCAAGATGCCCCCTGCATGATTTCTTCAACAATCTTAGAATTGGTTGAGATGTCAATTTTAATGGTTGGCAAAATGTTCGCCATATTCCCTTCTTCGAAGGCATCTAGTACTGGGATGGGGTTCTTGAACTAGTCAACCTTCCCATGGATGAAATCTTTCATCTCCACGAAAAACTTGTCAGACTGCGACACAAGTTCTTCAGGGAGGAAGAACGAGCGATGGTGTATGTCATCCCATGGGTATTCCAGGGCGGTCAGAGCTTCAAGTATCTCCTCATCGTTGTTGAAGCAATGAAGAGACAGGTCTGATGGACCCTCGGTGGAGGAGGAGATGAGCGGGTCGGTGGAACTAGACATCATGTAAATGGACATGGTGTCTGATGAAGGAGGTGGTGGGTGAACTTCTTCGATCAAGGTGATCTTAAACTCAAGGGAATGTTGATGGAGGTCAGCTAGAGCCATTCAAAATTTGGGCAAGTCTTGGCAATGGTGAGAATAATGGCCATACAAGCTGCAAAGGGCACAAGCATGGTTTGTTCTCAATGCCTTGTTCCTGACTATCGGTGCGATTGGGAGTTCAACCATGGGGATGTTTTTGTTTGTATCCATGGCATCCAAATGCACACAGATCATGGGTATTTTAGGGCAATTCTAAGTTGGATGGCCATGTTGCTTGTAGACAGCGCAAGGTGGGACTTGTCTCGGTTCTGCGGTGACTTTGGCATCCTTTCCCTTGGCCCTTTTCAGGTGGGGCGGTGCAAGTGCGGGTGCGACGGTTGGCTTTTGCGGGTGGGGTGGAGGGTGAGACTCCACCGTGATGGGTTGCACCAAGGTTAAAACAACCTGGGGAATTGGTGGTTGAGCTGGTGGATTGAGATACCATGCTGGAATTCCCAATGTCAAATTAGGTAGGCTTAAGGTGGCCATTACCAGCTTGCTCATGACCCCAGGTGGGGGAAAGAGGAAGGGAATCATGTGGATTGGCGATGAGCCTAGATAAATCCTTGTTGGTTGCATGTGGGGATGCGATTGTGGTTGTTGCTGCATGTAATGCTATTGCTGTGGGTGATGTTGCGGCTGCTGTTGGTGTTGCGGCTATAGACAATGTTGTGGTTGTGGTTGGGGCTGCAGCTGTGGTTGCTGTTTGGGTGCAGTGATGCTAGATGAGACCATGCACAAGTCCGCAGTTTCATTTTGTGTCAGTGGTGGTGACCCTAATGGGAAAGGAGCCATCATGGGGGTATCGGCAAACAACCCAGGGCCCACATTCAACAATGGAGTAACTGGTGTGTTTTCAACCATAGTGTTGATTGTAAGGATGGCATTGGCGTGTGTGGTCATCCCTTGCAGCTCAATGGTGGTGATGGTAGGGATAACGTTGGTAGGTGTCGTTGACCCTTGCGGATCATGATAAGTGAGTTGATCAACCATCACAATCTTCCCTTCGTGGGGGAACATCATGAGACAGAAGATAGTTAATGTGACTACTCTCATGGCGTACATATAACTTCTTCCGAGGAGAAGGTTATAGCCCAGTTGAGCATTGATGACCTCTATGTCGATCAACACTATCTTCCCAGCTAATGTGATGGGGACGTGGGGGAGGATTCCTTGGGATTTAGTGGGATGTCCATCATAATCCCATAGAGTTGTGGAGGACGGTTGCAGAATTGGTGATCCAAGATTTTGCCAAACCAAGGTAGACATAACGCACATGGATGCCCCCTCATCCACTATGCACTGGTGCACAACCAGGTTCCAGATAGACACCAGGATTTGGAAGGAAATGGTGGATGGCATGCATGGTTTTCCATTCTCCATGTCGAATGTGATCAACTTGGAGTCAGAGGGTTCTACTGCCCCAAGGGTGGCTAGTAAGGCTTTTCGCTAAGTTGGGCACGTTTTAAGTACCTCAAGAGAAAAAATGGTGGTTGGTGTTTGGGCCAAATCATCCACAATGCTATAGCTGACTGCAGCTCTAGCCGTGGCATTATTGGCAATCCTGCATACGGGGGGGTGCTGGAATGGGGGTAACTGAAGAGGTAGGTTGACTATTTTGGACGTTGAGTCCGCTGATATGTTAGCGGGTTCGATGGTGGTACCGTACTGATTCCATCTAGTTTGTAAGTTAACCTCTTCAGTCGTCATGGCTAGCAGGTGGGGAACACCTGTTTCTACGGTGGGAGGTTCCCATGAAGCATTGGGATTGGCTTGGGGAGGGTGCAGAGTTGCCACCAATCCTTGGACCGGTAGTGGGTTTTGAAGCACCATAGGAGGAGGTCCTTGTCATGCTGGGTTGGGTTGGGCTTGATTTGCAGTGTTGGTGGCCTGTTGAACCTCATTCTGAATGGCTTTCTTAGCTCGACCCATGATGGGACACTCAAATGTGTAGTGCCATAAACATCACAAAGTGTGCATGGTTGGTTTGTGCACAATGAGGCATTGCCTCTTGGTGTGTTTGGTCATGGGGGGTTTTGAGCTGGCCAGTTTGTCGCGGAATTATTGGGAGGGTTTGGTTGTTGATCTCCTCCCTACGGTTGGTTGTTTCCTTGGTTCCAAGGCCAATTATTTCTAGCTTTCCCTTGTTGGTTGTTGGGGACATGCTAGTTGGGACGGTTTTGTTGTGTGAACACTTTTCCCAATGGAGCAAGTGGAGCGGGGATGGGGGCTTGAACCGCTTGCACTAGTGGTGCATAGTAGATTTGAGTGGGAGGCAGTGCCACAAATGAGAGCATTTGCCCCACATACTACTGTGTTGGCCAAGCCATGGCCTAAGCCTATTGCAGTGGCACAGGTTGTGCATAGGAAGTTGTTGCTCTGGACTGGGACATCATTCTAGCATAGTCTGAAGCTTGGTTTTGGTAAGCAACATTAGCAATGTTGCTTGGTTGTGATGGAACTACAGGTGGTGTCGGTCGGTGCTGTGGCTATTGGGGGACCGATCCTATGATGCCATCTGTAGCATGGGATGCCCACGGTGCGTCGCGGTAAGAGGTTCCTGCGCGGGGAGTGTCTGGGATGACGATGTACAGGTATCCAAACTGAGCATAGATGAGGTCAAACTATTGAGCTTTCAGTATGGCCTCTTCTTTGGATTGAGGACGTTCGGATGTGACGTCCTTTTCTATGGGTGGGAGGAAGGTATTAAGGAACCAATCCAAGAAGATCATGTCATCAAGTTGTATTTTACATAGGCTACAGTGTCGCCGCCACTCATGGATATGGTCAGTTATATGAGTGGCAGTGTTTTGATGGCAGGATAACAGGATCTCCACTCCCTCATCATATCTGATGGGGAGTTGGAAATACTGTAGGAACATGAAGGCTAGGGAGTTGAAATCAGGGTACTTGGCTTGTGGTAGCTCAATGTACCATTTGGCCGCAGCACCTGTGAGGGTGCGTTGGAAAAGCCTCAGTCTGATGGAATCGTCCATGATGCTATTGGATGAGTACCATAGATGGAATGTCATAATATGGTTTTGGAGACATTCCCATGCCTTGCCTTCAAACTTGGGGATGTCTGATGACAGCTTAGTTGGCATGGGTGGCCAGAAAGCTTGGTGGCGGATAGGGTCGTTTATTAATCGAGCCAAATCAAGTAGGTTAAGACATTAGAGGAAATTTGGGGTCTAAAATGGGCCTTATAAGAAAACGCGCCAACAATAAATTTTGTGAGTTGGAATTCAAGAACCAATAGAATTTAAATAAAATGAGTCAACCATAATGGTTGAATTGACATATTTGTCATAAAAGAAAACTACTTTTTTTGTTTGTATTTTCGACATATCTCCCTGTGTTTTTACTCAAATTTCAGGCGGGAGAACTCATTGGATGTGGAATTCAATTTCACATCCAATGAGTACCCACACTGCATAATTTTGATGGACCCCGCTACCCCAAAAATAAGAAATACCTGAAACAAATGTGATGATGATGTCATCATAACATTTTTTCATGCATTTCTTATTTTTGGGGTAGCGAGGTCCATCAAAATTATGTAGTGTGGCTACTTGTTGGATGCAGAATTAAATTCCACATCCAATGAGCTCTCTCGCCTATAATTTGAGTAAAAACATAGGGAGATATGTCGAAAATACGAACAAAAAAGTAGTTTTTTAATTCTTCCTCCAAAATTAATAACTATTATTTTATTATTTTAACTATTATTTTATCATTTTCCTCAGGAGGCCCATTTTAGACCTCAAATTTACTCTAATGTGAGCCATGAATGGAAAATTTGACCCTAGGTTGATGTGGGATGGAGCTGTGATGGTGGTGGGATTTGTAGGTGCATAATGCATCTGCACAGTAGGGGGCACTTGCAGTGGCACCATTGTGGATGGGCCGATGCCCCCAAGTGTTGTGGGGGGGACAGTATGGGTGGCTGGGACATTGCCCCCATGTATGATAGTAAGGGCAATGTAAGTGGACGGTCCACTTCCCCCCTGTGTGGTAGGAGGGGTAGTGTGCGTGGAAGGGCCACTGCCCCCATGTGTTACAAGTGGGCCGGCTTGGCTAGTCACTATGGGTGGTGGTAGTTGACTGATGAAATTTTGCATGACTGTGCTTGGGCCACCTGCAGGGTTTTTGGTGACAAGTTGTGGTGTGGACATGGGCCCACTTGCTATGGTTATGCCCGAAAATGGATCCAGATTTGCACCAGCCATGGGGCTTGATGGTGCTGTGTGTAGGTCTGGTTCAGACTGATATGGGTCTGAATATGAATCAAAGACTGTGTGGCCTTCTGATGGTGTGCGAGGTCGTCGAGAATGGGCTCGACGGTGTTGGTTCAATGTTCCAAATGGTGGTGGTTCGCCTCTTAGGCGTGAGGAAGAGCGTGAGGGATCAATTGTGTTAAATGTTTATCAAACTAATGGGAATGATGTTTGGACCCCGGTTTCAGTGGCTTCCTATTGGCTATAAGTGGTCACTCGGTCACCAAGACTGCCAGAAGACAGCGCTTGGATTTTTCCTCATAGGTGTTTCTACTCAATCGAAAGGGGTCGTTGCTCATTTCGCTTGGCAATTCCTCTCAACAGCCAGCTACTTCGGGGTTCCTGTGGTACTCCTCACAATGAGTTTCTGGGCAGAGCCGAAGTACTTCCCACAGTTGAAGCAGTTAGGGACTTATGTCCTCAAATACTGTAGATTTGTTTGTACTTAGTGTAAATTGATAAATGTTAAGGGGTAAATCCGCGGACTTGGGTAACACTTTTTGGCAAGTGCATTTCGGCAAAAATAGAAAAACATACCTCGGTCGAGGGTTTAACAAGCCCTCGACCGAGGTCTTAATATCTCGACCAAGGTTTTATCAAGCCCTCGACCGAGGTTTTCTTCAGCCCTCGACCGAGGTATTTCCTAACCCTTGGTCGAGGTATTAATACCTCGACTGAGGGTTAAGAAATACCTCGGTCGAGGTATTGTAGGCCCGAGACAAATAATAAATTTTTTAAATTTTTTATAAAACATTATTTGAAGAGGACGTCACAACCCTAATACTCCTACTTATTGGGTTTACGACGATGATCCGATAACTAGGTTTATAATGAAGAGGACGTCATGCGATTGTTGCAACTTGCGTTTATCGTTTTCAATATAAAAGTGAATATTGGGTAGTGATGATTTCGATTCAATTTCTCAGATATCACACATACGTATATAAATGTATAAATAGGCTGCCCATCAACCCAAATAATTTTTTTAATAAATATGATTAATTATAACCTGTATACACGCAAAAGTAATGAGTATTATTGTTTGGACTGTTTAATATCTTCATTAAGAAAACAACCAAGGATTTAGAGCAGAATTGTTGTGGTAATGACTCATGGAGGATTGAAAAAAATCCATAAAACACCAACTAAACAAACCTATATGAACCATAGAGACAATTAATCAACTGTAGGCCCGAGACAAATAATAAATTTTTTATAAAAAATTATTTGAAATTGGTTAATAAGTTATAATATTAATAAAAAATCCCCATACCCCACCCCCTTTTTTTTCAAAACATAAATTAAACCTACCATTTAATCTGACCTCACTAACCCTACTTAACCCCCCCCTCAATATTACTACCTTACCCCCTACTAACCCCTACTAACCCTATTCACCCCTACCTAAATTCATATCTAAGCCCTATTAATACCTTACTAAGTCCATATTAATACTAACTTAAACCCCTACCAAACCCCTCAATTCCTTCACACTTCATAACACTATAGTGGGTCGATGTACAACCTCCGTCTCTCAACATTTATCTCGGGTCTTCTGCCATGCGCCTACTCTTGTTCACCACGTGTTTCATTCTATTAACACATGTATCCTGGGATCTTATGTTAATTGTTACATTACACACAATAATTGTTTGCAATAAAATTAACATAAATGTTAGTTTCTCATGTCTAGAAGTAACAATCTAGCTTCCATAATATTTAACTTTCTAAAATTTGTTCTCACATTTTAATGAGCATTCATTTTAGGGACAAAATTTGTAGTGCCAAGGTTTATTTCCAAATAGTGAGAAGGCAAGATCATGTGCATCGTTATTGAAATTTTAAATAATATTAATATAATCAAGATTCTAGGACCATTTAGATATATAAGTTACACCAAAATAGTGGAGCATCTAGGAGCATTGAAATATATTTCCACCAAAATACTATGACCATCCATACAAATATCATCCCTTTTCTACAAAAGGCTAGTTTTGGATTTATAGGGAGCAACTTAAATCTAACCTACTAATTCCTCTCTTCAAAAGCCATGAAATCATAGTCTAGGTGTAGTATTATGGAGGTAAGCATCCAAATAATTCTCCATGATTATTTCCATTGAAACATAGTTTATTTCCTACGGTTATTGAACTCCTTTCTATGATATGTTTTTGCTATCCTTTTGAGTCAATGTGTAGGTTGAGACTGATAGTTTGATCGAATCACACAACTCTTTCAAGTTACAATTCACTACTTAACCATTCGAAGCTCATAATCGCTTTTCCATAATATGTGATGATTTTCAATCACGACTAAAGTGAGCATAAAGGGATATCGCACACAAAACTAGGCATGCTCAATTGAATAGTTAACTTTATTTGATGGTGTATAAATATCTTGTAGATCATGTATTTCACTATATTAAGTGGTACGACTACTTAAACATTACAAGTGAATGAAATTAAGGTGATAACAACTATTAGGGTGATGTATATAGATGACACAAGATAGCACAACTGGCTGAATTACCAAATAATGTTAATGGCTGAAAAGACCAAGAAAATAATATATCAGTGTAATGGCATATTGTCACTCCAAGCAACGTCAGAATTTGTTTTTAATTGTAATTTTCGAACTTGATTTTCTTGGGACGTTTTGGGTATATATGGCCTCTTCAAAAACGTTTTAATCCCAACTATGCCATCATTGATAAAAGAATTTACCTTTTCATAATAACTTTTTATTCAATAATCTATATTTGAATGATGAACTTGTTAAAAAATTTAAAGTTAATGATCTATATTTGAATAATGAACTTGTTAAAAAATTTAAAACATTAGATGTATATAAAAAATAAAAGTATTTAGCTTAGCTTCAAATTAAATCTCCATTCCTGAAAAAATTTTATAGAGATGTGGGTAGAAAGCACAATGAGGGTATAGCATCCAGGGGATTGAGTTCAGTACTTGAATATAAAAATAAATTGGTAATGTGAGAATTATCAACCACTTGAAAACCTTCTAATTTTTTCATATGAACACCTATCAATTTTGAAAATTTGGAGGAAGTTGTTATTTTTATGCCAAACTATTTCTATTTTTATGCCATGTTTTCTATGTTGAGTTGTTTGTGGTTGGCTCCTTGAGGCACATCAATGATCATAGAAAAAGAAATTTGAATGGTTGTAACCTCTTGTAGGCTAAAATTCTGTTGAGAGTTTCTTGGGAATTTCTGTTGTCTTTACAGCTGCCCTCACTGTAATTATATTAATACCGGCTAAGACTTAATGATTATCTAGAAAAAATAGTGAACACCAAAAATAACTTATGTTGAAGAGTCCACCAAGAGTCTTACTATGTAGATATATATAGTTACAGCACAACAATGTCATTAGAACTAGCACCAACCATTTTACTAAGATTAATATGTTTGAAATACTTCTAGAGGTATATATTTGACATATTGATAATGTTTTTTAACTAAAGAATGTGTCCATTACTTTATCTAATAGTTAAGCTAATATAATAACAACTTAATTTATGGTTGTTAAGCTCATAGTGGTATCATCATTGGAGTTAAGCTAATAGGTGCATCTGATAGTTAATTTAAAAGTTAATTGCATCTAATAATGGAATAGTTGAAGCTTGTTGTACTTATTAACTAAGATATTTGAGTTAGACTAACCTCCTTTAAAAAGAATCAAAAACCTAATTATATATATATATATATGGAAAACCTAAACAGGTAATATGAAGTGTATATTAGCTAGATGTCCAACTACAGATGCGGGAGTTTATTAGAAGTTTGGAGGAGTTTATTAGGAGTTCCAACTATTTTATTAGGAGTTTGACTCTTACATGACTCAGATTAGCTAGATTCCTGGATGCCAAATGCACTTGGACTAAGCCTTAAGTGATTAGAGTTGAAGTTAAGCTAATAGTTGTAAAATCATTGGAGTTAAATTAATAGTGTATCTAATAGTTATCCAATATAAATGTGATTAGAGTTGAAGTTAAGCTAATAGTTGTATCTAATAATCGATGGAGTCTCGTAGTTGTATCTAATAATCAAATAGTTGATGATTAATTTTAATTTTTACAACTATCACTAATTGTACTTATCACATGTTAATTAAGCTATTTTTTCTTTTTTTTGAAATTATTAATTATTAATTTTGAATGACATCCATAGAATCAATATAGATAACACACTTGTCTCATTCTTATTTAATCTTGGACGACGCCCATAAAATCAATCTGGACAGTACACTTGTCTCACTCTCGTCCATAGATTAAAAAGCATAGATGGTAGTCCACCCCAAAATTCTAACATATATACACCTTCGACATAACACATTCAAATTATATTTTTGAAAAATATAATTTAACTTATTATAACTCATGGGTTGAAAGACTTGAGGATTGTGAAAAAAGACCAATGAGATTTTGTCATTGCTCATGTTGTAAGAAATTAGAGGTTGGTTTCTCTTTTTGTTGCCTTGGGTTTGGGTATCATTATCACAAAGTAGAGAATAAAAATTTTGATCTTCCAAAGCTTGAGAATAGATTATGCATACACAAGGTCATGTAATAACGAGTAGACTTTGTGTATTGAGTTAGGATCTAATAGTTAAGCTTTTATTGGATTGGGTATTAAGTGTTATTTTTAATTAAACTCGATTTTTAATTAAATGGGTATATGTCACAAACTTTTTATTATTTATTTATCAACTAAAAGTTATTTATCAACTATTATTTATCCATGCATCATGCATAAGCTCCACATATTTTTGATATATATATAATTGTTAATTTTGAATTTAGACTGAATAACTGCCATAAAATCATTTATGGTAGTACACTTGTCTGATACAATAAAATCAAACATAAAATGGTTGCATCAAATCTAAAAAAGTATCATGGAAAATGAGTAATTCATTTTAAACTAAAGTGAAGCATTATTAGCAACTACTATTGCTAAGGGAGAGGAAACATTGAGTGAGACCATAAAGTAACCTGATGGAAGCAAGTGCATGAGTGTTATTAGACAAAACAACTAGAATGTCCATATACTAGTATCACAAATATCATTTATATCGTGTGGTGTTAGAGTGGTGATATTAACACCACTTATATGTGGAGTAAAAATGGTGACATTAACATTGTTTATATTATTTAGTGTTAAAGTAGAGCTATGGGTGCCACTTAAATAATATAGGATAAGAATAATAATCTATATTAAGTTGGTAAGTATAATAAAATGATAAAAATTTGAACCT
>LPNX010984765.1:0-17259 GCA_001517045.1 Pseudotsuga menziesii | reverse complement strand
ATGTGTAGATCTGTAGATATGGGTCAAGGAGTAATAGGAGTCATAGATTTGATCAATCATATCTATAACTCCTAATACTCCAAGACCCATTTCTACAAATTTACTCCAAGACCCATTTGATCAATCATATCTAATACTCCTAATACTCCAAGACCCATTTTTATAACTCTTAATATTGACTAGGACCTCGACCGAGCTAATACCTTGGTCGAGGGCTTAAGAAAATAGACTTAGCCCACATTCAAACAAATGAAAAATTTTATGTGTCTTGCAGAGGTGTAAACCCTGCCATTCCTAGCACATAACTGAGCGGAGTTGATACCGATAAATTCACCAACGAATCTTCTATCCATTGAGGTATCATACACGCATTTTAGCATTCATATGAAATTTATTTTTTAATTACTTCTAAAACTTATACTTAAAAAACCAAACTGCAACTTCAAAGCAACTCAAATAAAAATCCACAGAGTTAAAAATACATAGCCAAAAAATTCTTAAAAATGCACACATCAGATATCGACGTGTCCTCTTCAAAAGGGTATCTTTGGTTTTTCAATTTTTGAAAAAATAGAAAAAATTGCTTTACGTGGACAAATATGTGTTTAAAACGATGCTGAAATCGAATGTGGTCACTTTCAAAAAATAATAAATAATTGTATAATGCGAAAAAAATTAACAAAAAAATATGCACATCACACTGCATTTTATGTAGATCATGCTCATATATATATATTTTTTAAATTATTAATGCAAGATTCAATTACTCTACGTGGACACGAGCCACTTATTAGCTTCTTCAAATTTTTAAGGTCACATAGTTCATTAAATGCAAAAATTAACATATTAAATGACATCGGAATATTTAAAAAAAATATCACTATGAAGCCAACATAATATTCTACAATTTGTTTTTTTACTGCAAGTCAAAATTCACATGGAATAAATGCTTTTTGAGGGCTTCTATCTAGCACATGAGTAAAAAATCAGGTTTTCATTGCCAAATTTGGCCAAAAAGTGTTACCCATCTTCATGGAATCACCCTAAGGATCTCTCAGCGTCATGAACTGAGTTGGGTTGATTACTTGGTATGGTGTATTTATTTGTCTGTCTTTCTAGTATTTGGTAGCTGCAAATGGTTTATGAATTCATCATATTGTGGCAGAGTTCATATCATTATTGTGCATGCAATGAATAATCAAAAATTTGTAAACAAATATAGTTTTTAACCCTGAATGTTTATGCCCTAACTAGATGACTACCTCACACTGATATTCCTCTTCAACCAAGAGAAGGTGCTAGGCTCTCAACACAATGGGACTAAGCCCATCTCTAGATCCACAGGTCACCTCCTAGATGCAAGGTTGGTCAACAGGGAGGACACTTAGCGCCATGAGAAGCCCTCCTTCTCTACCTCCTCTACCTTCTAGGTCATCTGGTTTTAATGGTTTAGAAAAATATTCAATGAAGTGCCTAGGTCTATACAAGCTTGCCCTTCGTCGTATCCCAGAATACCCCGGAGGGTGATGACTGGGTAGAGGAGGAAGGGTAAGCAAGATAGTTAGTTTTAGGTTGGTTTTAGTTAAGCTACATTCATTTAATTAAGCCATCAAAATTTACTTTGAATTTACACTTTGTTTGTTGATGCAATTACAGGAAATTAAAATAGCAATTGAAATTAAACTAGTATGCTGGACAAAGGTGGCTGAGCTGCACTAACAGTCCCTATTAAACTGAAATTTAACCCCTATTAAACTGAAATTGAACCTCTGATTGACAGACCGCACATTTCTGATCAAATTTGGCGAGGGGGTCCAAACAAATTTCAGAAACAGACGAGGGGGTCGCAAACAAATTTCAGAAACAGGCGAGGGGGTCGCACTGATTTCATAGACAGTCGCAGTATATGTTTCTGAGTGAAGTCCCACCTTTCAGGAGATTAAATGCGCCCTCGTCATGCCTTTTAGGCCATTAAGTGTGCCCTCATCCCCTATTCAGGCCCAATAAGTGCGACCTGCCCTAGATTTGGGGTTTTTCTGATCCTAAGTCAGATTCGGTCGGTAGTAACCTGTACTGTGACCAAAATGACTTGGATTTTCCTAGCAGAGGCTTCGGCAACACTAATAACTGGAAATAAACTAGATCTAAACTGAATTTGACATGAAATTTTAAAAACTAGGGAAAAACTTGAAAAACTTGAAATTTTTAAAATTTGGACCATGGATCTTGTGGGATTGACCTGGTATGGTCGCTAGTTCTGTAGTAGGGATTTCTCATTGCTATAGGGGTAGGAATGGATCCCTTCTATATATAGGACAGAAGGGAAAGGAAAAACAAAATGTAAAGAATAGTAATGAAAGCAAAGATGGAAGAGAAATATGGAGAACCCCTCTGCAAACAAAGGTTAGGGTTCCGCTTCCAATAACCTTCAAACAATCATTAAACTACAGGAAACTGAAATACCTACAAAAAAAGTTAGGAAATAAACCTGCAAATGAAACCATGGATTAGAAAGCAAAGAAATTACTAAGAAAATACAACAAATAAAAAGCTATACCTTCTCTTTGGGTTGTATGGTCCACCATGCCCTAACTTGAAGAAGCACCTCTCTTGGATGGGGGAACTATGGCTCAATGGAGATGGAGGAGAGGAATTGTGGGTGGCTTGAGAGACAAAGGGTCTCAAGCCATCCACAGGAAGCATAACAGTATGCAAGGGAGAAGTGTTTTGAGAGTGACCCCCCACCCTACTTTTATAGTTTTTTTGGGGTTTTAGGGTTTTAAGCCCTTGGTCCAGGCTTTAGCCCCTTCCACCCTAATTTTAGCTCCTTTTAGGGTTTTAGCCCCTTTTTGGGGGCTTTAGCTCCTAGGAGAGTATTTTAGGCTCCTTTTGGGGGTTTTTAAGCCATTTTATTCATCCCTAAGCATTTTTTAGGGTGTGGGGGTCTAATGGAGGGTCGTGGAATGGTGTCCTTGGGTGGTGTAGGTCATAGAGAGCTTGTGAGGGATTTTTTGGGTTAACAAACATTATAACACACATTCATACACACACACTAGCCTGCCATGAGTTCATTAATGAAAGGGAAACATACAACAAATGGATAACTTTGTATAGCGCATTAATACACCATTTGAGTTACTATCTTACCAGAGGCAAGGAACAAGCCTGAAATTTGGGTCGACCGTGATTGAGAGATGGTGAGACTTTGATGGTCTGCTACCATATTGAAAACGGAGGCTCAAGAGTAATGAGTCATAGTAGAGCCGTGTACATCTGTTTATTCCTATAAAGCTAGTGGTTGTTGCGGATGAGTTACCTATGTAGACCATTATCTATGGTCGGCGTACAGTGAGGACAACTTTTGTAGGAGCAGAGACCCAGGATGTTCATGCATATTTCTTTGTTCTCTTTGGGACGCATAATTTTTTTTTGGGTGGGGGAGATGTTGAGGTGGATGATAGGCCTTTTCCTATGTCATCGTATATTAAAAAAATATATTAGTTAATCCTTAATGCATGATAACTTGGAGCGGGTGCAACCGCTCCAACCATCTATAAAATATATAAATACACTAACTGATCATGGATAAAGTGGTTAAGCGTTTTCCCATATTATTTGTTGGTTCCTATGTATGTATTTTTTATCTGTCTCTGCTTGAATGTGATGTGAAAGATCAACTTTCAACAAGGTCTCACACAAGTTGAAGAGATGTTGATAGCGTGTGCAAGTCCAATTTTGTAGGTGATGAATTCAATTGGCAAAAAATAAAAATATCGAGGACACACCATTAGTTTTTCGGAAGAGGTTAAAGATGTTGCCAAGACATTGACATGACATATTAACAACTTGGAATTAAAGGTTGTTTTGCGAAAAAAAGGATGACAAGGATCCAATTACGTTTCCACTATTAGGAAACAAAGAGTTATGGATGCATTATTATATAAGATCCAAAATGATCCATATTATCAAGATGTTCGACTTGATTATCATGCAATGGAAGAGTTACCTGAAAATGCGATAGATATCAGACATATGCTTAATTCTAGAGTAAGAATATGAATCAAATCAATATATATATATATATGGGAGATAGATGTAAGAAGCAACTATTCTATGGAAGAGATGAATAAATCTTGGAACTTCAATTACATATAGCCGTATGAGCAAGGGTAATGGTAACATCAAACCTATGGACTGATGCATGACTCTTCAATGGTGCTCTTGGAGTTATACAACAAATTGGATATAACCTTGGAAGTTCACCTTTATAACCACCCGCGTCTGTCTTAATAAAAGTTTATAATTATGTGGGGGTACCATGGGATGAAGCGTTGCCTCAAGTTGTTCCTATTACACCTATAGAAAGAGGTAATAAACCAGCATAGATCCAAATGCTAGGCTCTATCAAGCATCGAGGGATCAAATCTTTGGAGGTGCAAGCCATTTGCAATGACATCCTAAACCATGTACAATAAAACCATGGCTTGTTTAGGAGGCCCTCTAAACCATATACAATAAAACCATGGGTTTTTTAAGAGGCCTTGCACATGGTTTTAAATCCATGTGCACGACCAACATTTTTTTTGCGGATAATTCACTTTTTTATTTTTTATTAATTTGTTAAGTAAGAACATTACCACATCCCCCATATTGTGTTATTTTTTCTGGGTGGCATTTTTTTTGCCGATAATTAATTAATTTTATTTTTTATGGCTGACATTTACAAGAGCTACTCAGGAATTAGAGGGATTCCCGGACCAATCATTCTCAATAATGAAATGTGTAATTATTTTTTGTCATTAGAGGGGTCAAATCCACTTAGAAATAAATTACCAATATCAAAAGTGAAATGTGTAATTAATTTTTTTCAATATCTCTGTAGAAATATTATGTAATTAAGTAGAAGATTAAGGAACCATCTAGCATGGATCAATTACCTTAAGAAAAAACAAAATAAATAAATTGATACTTATGTGATCAATATATCCAAATGAACATGAAAGAAATACACTGGAAACATTGATCAATTATTAATACCTAGTGTTAAATTTTAAACAATTTGAATTCCATCCCAATGCATTTTTCAACATTCATAAATAATAATTAAAAAAAAACCAACATTCATAAATAATAATTAGAAAAAACTATCTAAACATTAGATGATCGACCATGATAGGTAGAAAGCATGCATCAACTATTTAAAAAAATTCAGGATAAATAATATTTATAAAATTCAGGATAATCTACAAATCGTTTCATGAAATATTTTTAATGTGCATTCCAAGAAGTTTCTGTAATGTTTAGTAAGTCAATATTTGTCAAAATTGACAACAATCCTGCAAGGATTACTTACATCAATCTGGATTTTACTGTTGGGTAGTTGATCTTTTCTCCTCTCTGCTTCAAGTCAACGAAGCTTCATCTTTTTCTGTTATTGTGTTCTAATAAAATAGGTATATATTAGTATTTTTCTTGACCACTTGCATTCGGTTCAATCTTGAGGTGGTAAACACTCTTTTACGAACCAGGCATGGGTTCTTTTTTTCTCATACGCTAGATCGCCTCTATTCCTGAAATGTATAGATACACACACCAGACCAATCTTGCGAAGCCTTATGAATCTCACAATCTCTTCAGTCAGCCTTTTGGTAAGGCATGCTTTTTCTACGTTGAACCAGCATTGATTTATCCACATCGATAAGGAAACCCTTTTCATTATTTCAGTAGTTTTGGATACCTCTGTGTAGAGAAAGGCGTTTTGTTTTCCTTGTATGTAATTAAATACCCCATATTTATAATGGATTATATCAATTGATTGTCATAGCTTGAAAAATTAAGCTTTTGAACAATATTTATAATCATCGGAGCTTGTTATTATAGTTGCCTTTTATTAATCTTTCCCAATTAAACCAAACTACTTGGTAACTCTGCCTTTGATCCAAGATTTCTATGATTTGTTTCCACCTTAATTCTCCACCTGTATCACACGCACTCTGTTACGTCCTCTCCACTCCACTAATTGTTTCCAATAGTGAGAGTGAGTGAGGGTTTGTCCTGACAGCCTTCCAAGTGCAAGGGAAGTTCAAACGTTCCCTCTCCATTATCAATTCATCTCAGGGCATTTTTAATAGCTCAAGGCTCACAACCTAGATCAAGCATTCTGGGCTTTCATTCTCTTTAATAGGCGGGCTGAATAATGTTAGAAATGAAGAACCATGAATGAACTGGAATGATGACTGAGTAAAACAGAACTAGTGTTTAATAATTTTCTTCACCTGCAAATGCAGAAAGTACTTAATAATGGAGTTCATCCTCAGGTGCATCAGTTGACTCATTAGGATTCTTTGTTTTGTTGATGAGCTTTGGTTGCAGTATGTAATAGTCTTTAATTAAATTGTTGCAAATTGTTGTTTGGTTAGGGTATAAATATTATTTCATTATTTGAGTGTTTGAGTTATTATTTGTATATTAATTATTATTAATGACGAACAAAATGTATTTATTACTTTTTAGAAGTAAAAAGTAAGGTTACAACATCTACATCATAATACGCAAGTAAAAAGTAATTATAACCGACATTTACAAGAGTAACCTTAGAAGAGGAAGATTACATGAAGTAAAAAGTAACCTTACAACATCTCCATCATAATAGGCAATATTATTTATAGCCGACCGACATTTACAAGAGGAAGATTACATGAAGTAAAAATTAACCTTACAACATCTCCATCATAATAGGCAATATTATTTATAGCCGACATTTACAAGAATAATGTTACGTAACTCTACAAGATATCCCCCGTACTGGGTTGTAGAGCGCCTCTCGGCGAAAAAACAACTTCCATTGAAACTCGCTTGGGGCTTAACAATCCATACGTTAGAAGGATTGACAATGGAGAAAGCTATTATTAATATTGGAAATTAAGAGAGACAGGGTATAACATTTACAACAATATCTCGAGTTAAATATTTCGCAAGTCTATGATTTCAACCTCCCTTTTCATATGATCAATATGAGAAGATGTCAAAACTACTAGGTGTGAAGATAAGAAAAGATAAAGAAAATAGAGTGATATTGATATCTGTGTTTTCAACTTAACATATTCCTTGGAACATGATAATCGTCAAATATTATATATAATTACATAATGATGATCAAACTCCAATTTTTTGTCATCGCCCACTACTGGAACTAGCCTAGATCGAAACCCTAAGCGCTGTCAAGTGCCAAGAGGGATCAAATCTCTTGAGGTGAAAACCTCTTCTCAAGTATTGCATTTAATGAGCTATTCGAGGAGAGGTTCGCACCTCGAGAGATTTTATCCCTATGGATGCTTCGTAGAGCCTAGGATTTGGATCTAGGCTGATATAGTAAGGTTAAGAAAAAAACTTCATTAACATATATTTTAAAAAAATGTGATATGGTTAAAAGAAAATTAAAAATTTTAAAAAAAATGTTAATTAGTTATATTAATATAAAAAATATTATAATGTATTATTATTATTAAAATATTAAAAATTAAATATATCAATATTAATATTACTATAAATATTAAAATAAAATATAAATATCATCCGTGAGATGTACAACAGTTGGTGGCGGGGTATGGTTAAGACGCCCCCTGAAAGGTTGTCCGTTCTAATCCCATGAAATTCCAACTTTCCAACTTAATTTGAAATATATATTTCACAAGTCTTGGTTAAAAATATCATGGATCAAGTCTCTTCATAAAGTTGCCATGCACCTCCACGACCCCGCATAAGAAATTTTATACTTTATTTAATTTCAATATAGCTATATCATGGTGGTTCTTGGTTGTTGATAGCTGTCGCTGTTACCAATAATTACATATATTTAAATTGTTTTTCAAGTCTAAACGTATAGTTACGTTAATTATTAAACTTTAAATTCAAGCTTCTGTTTTATTTAATTGTTTTTTGTATATTTGATGGGTGTCTTATGTTACTACCAGTAATTCTAGATTGCTTAACAAATCTAAGTTGGTTTATCCTAAAGAATTTAAAATTAACTCAACACCAACTTCTGTCTATGCTTATTATAATTAAATTCTACATTCAAAATTATATTTTCTTCCATTTACATTCCATTAGTCGTCTAATTTATTTTTAAAAGTTTCCAAAATTAATATTATATAAAAAAAATATTAAAGAATTGTTTTCATAAAATTAACATATAATGCAATTTCAATATTCCTTAAATACCCATATGAAATAGCAGCAATAACAGAATTTACAACACTAGAATCGAAAGACTACTTTAATATATTTGAAAATAGTAAACTCTTATCCGCAAAAATAATACAATGATAAGGAACAACTCTACTCCAAGAAGATATCATCGAGAGACTTACTCAGGAAGCTTTGATACTCTTGTCTTCGCGAATACTAATACAACACGATTTAAAGCAACTAATCATTGGAGAGATGTGACATTTTAAAACAACTTGAACCTTAAAAAAATGGCACTCTATGGTGCATAGCATGGAATTGGAACTAATTATTTCAAAGATTTAAAGTGTTCCACCGTGCATCTTCAAGATCGGATATAACCGGAATGATCGCAATGGCAGTTGCACTAAAAGAAATAGCATTTTGAATGCTGTATGATGAGCGCCTTGATATCATCTTCACTGTGCCCGCCAAACACTCTGATACATGCTTCCCTTGCCTGCTCCGATACATCTCATCCAAATGCTTCACTTTCATGCCCTATTATAGGGCTTGCTTCCTCTAAACGTCGGGCTCCCATGATGAGGGTTCGGATGTCTCCGGGCACAGTGTTTTGAATGGCTTTCATAACTTCGTCTCTGGAAGGAACGCATGAGTCTCTCAACGTTGTGGGGTGGAAGTAATTGGGCTGTGTTCCTGCAAGATATGCAGACACAAATGATGCACGAATCCAATTTCTTTCTTCTTCCGTTTTCAACAATGCGAAGCTCCTAATAATCTCCTCTGCCTCAACAAATATTTTCCCAAATTCGGCGCAGATTGGAAGATTCCAGTTGAAATGCTCTTGCGACCTTGTACCATTGGTTTCCTCCACTACTTTGTCATGCAACTACTCAAACCGTGAGGTTATAGGCTTTAGGGCCGCCTTCAAAGAGAGCTCCAGAATGCATCTCCTGCAGTTGCACTGGAAATCCTAGTTTTAGCACAAGGCTTGGCGCTGCAGTAAGGGGAAGAGGGTATTGAAATAGGAAATTGTGATTTCTTCTCCTCGCTTGATGGGCTTAGAGGCATGAATAAACATAATGCATCCCATTACCATTCTGCTCGAGTTCAGCAGGCAGGAATGGTTGATGAAGGACGGCATCAGCCAGAGACCATTGAGATTCTAGGCTCACTGGACAAGTTTGGGTTCATATAATTTAAATTTTGAAGTAAATGTCTGGTCTACTCCACCGTGTTGGAAAATGTAATTACTCATAGATCCGCACCTGACTCTCAGTCGACTCTGTCACAGTCTGTACAAGTCAAGATATTGGTCAGTCTGACAAGAGGGAAGAGTCCACGATTAGGCAATGTAAACCAGTCGAATTTATTTTTGAAGCTAAGTTGTTAGGTAGATAGTTATTACAGTCTTTAATGGTGAGTCAGTCGACCCATGTTGAAGCAATTTTCAGGTTGCCTATAAATAGAAGAAGAAATTTGTAAATCAGTTTACACACACAATAGAGAGGAACTCAGGGTGAGAAAAGAGAAGTCAAAGCTCAAGCTTCTATGTAAATGACTCAGTCGAAGAGCCGAAGCTCTGTAAAAGGATCAGTCGGTGAGCCGACAAGTCTAGACCAACAAGTTTGTAATACTTTGTTATTTCTGCATAAGTTATATACATGAAATAGTTTATGGTTGAATGTGTTTATTTGGCCACACAATATTTCTAGATTTACTTGTGTAAATGTATTTTACCATTACAGTTGAGTGAAAGAACAAGAACACATAAATTTCTCACCGCCTGAAAGTTCCAGGGTTTTATGGCACATTGGTCGTCTCAAGTCTTCCTACATATTTGGGCATATGTTTTTATAAGTTCTTTGGATTTGTTAATGTGTTCATTTTTACTCTATCTTAGTCACACGTGAAAAGCATTTGTAATTTATTAAGTCTCTTAGACTAAGAAACATACTATGTAGATTTCGACCAAAGTGAGCCGACTTGAGAGGTCGAAGAGGTCAGCCGACTTGAGAGGTCGAAGAGGTCAGCCGACTTGAGAAGTCGAAGAGGTCAGCTGACTTGAGTGGTTGAAGAGGTGAGCCGACTTGGAGGTCGAAGTCAGCCGACTTCAAAGTGACAAGTGGTCGAGGTAAAATCAGTCAGTAGAACCGACAAGTAAGTTGAAGTAAATCAGTCAGGTAGAAAGTCCGACCAAAGTTGATAGACTTGTCTAGTCGGGAGATAGAAAAGTTTCACCCGACAAGTGAAAAAGAAAAAGAGGTCGGTGTGAAAAGTGAAAATTAAATTTTTAATATTAACTGAGCGGTAAACTCAAGTTTAGTTGGCTTGGTTTTGGCTAACTGGTATCAAAGCAAGGTTTATATCAACCCAAGATTTAGGAAATAAATCTTTTCTTAAAAGGTGGAAATTTAATTTTCTAAGGAAAGTTAATTAAAAATTAAAAATAGCTTCCACTTCTGGTTCATTGCAAACTCCAATTTTTACAGGTAAGAATTATGAATATTGGTCTTTAACGATGAAGGATTTATTCAGAGGTCAAGATGTCTGGGAGATAGTCCAGCATGGTTATGCAGAACTAGCAGACATGACAGCATATAACAATCTCACACAGGCTAAGAAAGATGTGTTGAGAGAATAGAGGAAGAAAGATGGAAAAGCTCTGTTCTACATACATCAAGCTATACATGAGAGCATACTCCCAAGAATAGCAGCAAAAACTAATGCTAAGCAAGCATGGGATACACTGGAGACTGCCTCTCAAGTTTTGGATAAGGTAAAGACATCAAAGTTGCAGATTCTAAGAAGAGATTTTGAATCTCTGTCCATGAAAGCTTCAGAGAATGTAGACACATTCTACACCAGAGTTTTTGGGTTGATAAACCAACTGAAATCTCATGGAGAAGCCATAGAAGACCAAAGGGTTGTTGAAAAAACTCTCAGAAGTCTTCCCCCAAGATTTGAAAACTTGGTTGTGACCTTATAGGAACACACAGACATGATGACATTTACCATTGATGAGTTGCAAGCTTCACTCATCAATCATGAACACATACTCAGCAGAACATAGACATCATTGGAAGGTGCATTTGTAGCACAGTCATCCACAAGTCGTGGTAGAGGCAGAGGGAGAAACAACTTCAGAGGCAGAGGAAGAAGTTCTTCAAGAGGAGGACGAGGCAGAAGTCCTGAAAATGTCAATGGTAGAGGAGATAATCAGAAGCCAAGTTAGCCAAGTGGCCAGAGGTTTGATAAATAAAAAATTCAATGTCATTACTGTAAGAAATTTTGTCATTATGCATATGAATGCAGAAAGAAGCAATATGACCAAGGAAGGCAAAGCCCAAATAAGTCGACGAGCACCAACACTTCGAGAAGTGCAATGTTAATGGCATCGACATATCCAGTCGAATGCAATGTTGTTCAAGAAAGTCCACATGACATATGGTACTTGGATTCAGGCTGCAGCAACCACATGACTGGTAATTTAAATCTGTTTTCTAGTCTAGATAATTCAGTTAAAAATGATGTTACACTTGGAAACAATGTCCAAGTTACTATCTTAGGAAAAGGCACTATTGATATTCTAACCAAATAGGGGGAGAGTAAGTATATCCCTGATGTCTATCATGTCTAAGGTCTAAACCATAATTTGTTAAGCATTGGACAACTGCTACAAAAAGGTTACAGAGTCTACATGGAAGATGACCACTGTGTGATCAAAGACAAGCGTCCAAGCGACCAGCTGATAGCAAAAGTGCCAATGACAAGCAATTGCTTGTTTCCATTGAGGATAGTTCCTGACATGAAAGGAAATACAAACTTAGGAGCTGCATTCAAGGCAAAAAGTGAAGAAACAGTCGAGCTCCTCGATAAGAGAGAAAATTGCAGCTCTAATTTGCAAGGTGCATTTCAGACAGAAGTTCAGGATGAATCCTGGCTGTGGCATTTCAGATTTGGACATCTGAATTTTGGTGGGTTGAAGCTACTGCACACAAAGAATATGGTGAAGGGATTACCATTGATCGACAGACCATAGAGGGTTTGTGAAGGCTGCATTTTTGGAAAGCAGCACAGAGAGACTTTTCCAGTTGGAAAGTCCTATAGAGCATGCACACCTCTTGAAATTGTGCACTCTGACATTTGTGGTCCAATGCAGACATCATCCATTGGTGACTGCAAGTATTTTCTAATTTTTATTGATGACTACTCAAGAAAAAAATGGGTATATTTTTTGAAACATAAATCTGATGCAGTTAGTTATTTTCAGCAGTTCAAGGCACTCGTGGAGAACCAGAGTGGACACCGCATCAAGATCTTAAGAACTGACAGAGGAGGTGAATATGTTTCAAATGAATTTCTGAATTTTTGCAAGACCCATGGCATACAGAATTCACTGCATGATATACACCTCAGTAGAACGGTATAGCCGAAAGAAATAATAGAACCATCATGGAGATGGCTCACAGCATGTTGGCAGCCAAACATTTTCCAAATGAGTATTGGGGTGAAGCAGTCGCAACTGCCATTGACATCATGAACTGGTGTCTGACAAAGAGTGTGAAGAACAAAGTTCCCCAAGAAGTATGGACAGTTATGAATCATAGTGTTTCACATTTAAAAGTTTTTGGTTGTGTTGCATATGCTCATGTTCTAGATGAGCTGAGAAGGAAGCTAGACAAGAAGGGACAAAAATGTATTTTTATCGGCTATTCAGAAGACACAAAAGCATACAAGTTGTATGATCATGTCGCAATGAAAGTGATAATCAGTCGAGATGTTCAATTTGTCGAGAAAAAATCATGGGATGGAACCGTCGACATAAATGTCAACATTGTGTCGAATGTCGACAATGATGATATGGAAGAGGAAGTGGTTCAAACACCACATGTAAGTCAACCAGTCACAGCACCATCGACTCCCATGACACCAAGACATGGTTCAGCACAAGGACCATCGACACAAGTAGCAGCTCAAGCTACACCGACAAGTACACCAAGAGGACAGCAGACTCCATCAAGCATTTCATCAAGGTCGACATCGACAGAACCGGTGAAGACAAGAAGTATGCAAGAGATATATGAAGCTGGTACACCTAATTATTTCTCTCTGTTTGCATTATTTTCCCCTATATATGATCCACTAACATTTGAAGAAGTTGTTGAAGAAAAAGTATGGGCACAAGCCATAGATGAAGAAATAGAATGCATTGAGAAGAACCAGACATGGGAACTGGTTGATGTACCAACAGACAAAGATGTAATCGGTGTCAAATGGATTTACAAGACTAAGAAAGATGCTGATGGGAATGTGCAGAAGCACAAATCAAAAATGGTAGCAATAGGTTTCACACAGCAACTCGACATCAACTTCAATGAAACATTTTCACCTATTGCACGCATGGATACAGTCAGAACAGTTTTGGCCATTGCTACACAAAACAAATGGCATGTTCATCAAATGGATGTCAAGTTGGCATTCTTAAATGGCTATCTAGAAGAGGAAGTATATGTGGAACAACCACAAGGGTATGAAGTTCCAGGTCAAGAACATAAAGTGTACAGATTGAAAAAGGCACTCTATGGTTTGAAGCAAGCTCCTAGAGCTTGGTACAGTCGGATTGATTCCTATCTCACTGAAAATGGATTTCACGGAAGTGAAAGTGAACCGACTTTGTACACCAAAGTCGATGAGCAAGGTAAGATGTTAATTGTCTGCTTGTATGTAGATGATTTAATATTTACTGGTGATTATGGCATAGGAGATTTTAAAGTAGTCATGGAAAGTGAATTTGAAATGACTGACCTGGGGCTTATGAAGTTTTTTCTGGGCATTGACGTTCAAGAGTCTGAAAGTGATATTTTTATATCATAGTCTAAATATGCAAGTGAAGTTTTCAAAATGTTTAATATGTCTAATTGCAAGACAGCCCCAACACTAGTAATAACAGGTTTAAAATTGAGCAAGGATGATGAAGGATCCACTGTAGATCCTACGCTGTTCAAAATGCTTGTTGGCAGCCTTATGTATTTGACAGTGACAAAACTAGATATTATGTATCCAGTAAGTCTGATCTCAAGGTTCATGGAGTCACCAAAAGACTCTCATTGGCAAGCAGGTAAAATAATTTTGAGGTATGTAAGTGGCACAAAAGACATTGGTATTATGTATTCAACCTCAGAAAATTTTAAACTCATTGGTTACATTGACAGTGACAATGGAGGTAGCATAGATGACAGGAAAAGCACATCCAGGCACACATTTCATTTTGGTACAGGTGTTGTTTCATGGGCTTCAAAGAAACAGCCCATTGTAACTTTGTCTTCAGCTGAAGTAGAGTATGTTGCAGCGACAAGTGCTACATGTCAAGTTGTCTGGATGAGAACAGTCTTAAAAGACTTGTCATAAAACCATCAAGAACCAACAACCATCTTTTGCGACAACAATTCAGCCATAGCATTATCAAAGAATCATGTGTTTCACAAGATAACCAAGCACATCGACACAAGGTTTCATTTTATAAGAGAGTTGGTGGATGACAATGAAATTTTTTTGGAATTTTGTAGGTCTAAAGACCGACTTGCAGACATCTTCACAAAACCATTGGCAAATGACACATTCCAGTATCTGCGTAGTTACCTTGGAATGACAAGTTCTCCATAGTGAACTCTATCATAAACAGAGCATGTCTAAGCTTTAAAACATTTTGTAAATTTTTCTTTAAAATCCCATTTGCTCATAATTAAGGGGGAGTGTTGGAAAATGTAATTACTCACAGATCCATACCCGACTCTCAGCCGACTTTGCCAGAGTCTATACAAGTCAATATCTTGTCGATCAGTCTGACAAGAGGGAAGAGTCCACGATTAGGCAATGTAAACCAGTCGGATTTATTTCTGAAGCTAAGTTTTTAGGTAGATAGTTATTACAGTCTTTAATGGTGAGTCAATCAACCCATGTTGAAGCAATTTTCAGGTTTCCTATAAATAGAAGAAGAAATCTGTAAATCGGTTTACACACACAATAGAGAGGAACTCAAGGTGAGAAAAGAGAAGTCGAAGCTCAAGATTCTGTGTAAGTGATTCAGTTGAAGAGCCGAAGCTCTGTAAAAGGATCAATCGGTGAGCCAACAAGTCTGGACCGACAAGTTTGTAATACTTTGTTATTTCCACACAAGTTATATACATGAAATAGTTTATGGTTGAATGTGTTTATTTGGCCACACAATATTTCTAGATTTACTTGTGTAAATGTCTTTTACCATTACAGTTGAGTGAAAGAACAAGAACCCATAAATTTCACACCACGTGAAAGTTCCAGGGTTTTACGGCACATTGGTTAACTCAAGTCTTCTTACATATTTGGGCATATGTTTTCATAAGTTCTTTGGATTTGTTAATATGTCCATTTTTACTCTATCTTACTCATAAGTGAAAAGTATTTGTAATTTCTTAAGTCTCTTAAGACTAAGAAACATACTCTGTAGATTTTGACCAAAGTGAGTTGACTTGAGAGGTCGAAGAGGTCAGCCGAATTGAGAGGTCGAAGACGTCAGCCGACTTGAGAGGTCAAAGAGGTCAACCGACTTGAGAAGTCGAAGAGGTCAGCCAACTTGAGTGGTCGAAGAGGTGAGCCGATGGAGGTCGAAGTCAGCCGACTTCGAAGTGACAAGTGGTCGAGGTAAAATCAGTCGGTAGAACTGACAAGTAAGTCGAAGTAAATCGATCAGGTAGAAATTCCGACCAAAGTTGATAGACTTGTATAGTCGGGAGATAGACAAGTTTCACCCGACAAGTGAAAAAGAAAAAGACGTCGGCGTGAAAAATGAAAATTAAATTTTTAATATTAACTGAGCGATAAACTCAAGTTTAGTTGACTTGGTTTTGGCTAACACGTCGAATGAGTTCCATCTTATAATATCCCATACACGATCAAAGTCTACCTCTAATTTTTCTGTTCACACTGGTGGCAGGGGTTAAAATTGACGCTGTATGAACGTTTTTTCATCTTTTAGCCGTAAAATACTATGGAATGTGGAATAAACACGTTGTTAAGGAAGTTCAATTAATTTCCTGAGTCGTCAAATTGACGGATAGCCGTGAATTTTTCTAGTATTTATTGCTGCTAAGTTGTTAAGTTAGATTTTCATGGATTGTAATTGATTATCCATCATAAATTTTATTTTTCCAATGCACTTTGGTTGTCGAGTGGAGCATGGTGCCTGCATACCATTAATGAGAAACGTGGTGAGCAATGTGGCCATAAAAGCTTGTGTTGTTGGGTAGGTGGAAGTCGGGAGTCAATACTGAGCTTGTCGCACAAATGGGGTATGGGGTATCCATCCCAACATAGCATCGCCAATGATGCAGAGAGGAGCTGAGAGCTTTTTCTGCAGAATGTCTTCCATGGCCTTTTGTTGCTGCTACATACACTAGTGGAAAATGAGAGATTAGTGACCAAAAAAATGACCAAAATCCGCATATCAATGACCACTTTCGGTTTGGCGATCGCTGGTGGCTAATTTGCGGTCTTTTATTACGCGACCAAAATTGGTCATTTTTATTTTGGTCATTTATAGCTTGTCAGTTGGTCATTAATTTGGTCATATATTTGGTCATTAATTTGGTCATATTTGAATCGATGACCAAATATATGACCACATTTATGACCAAATTAATGACCACATAGAAAACTAGAATATGACCAAATTTGGTCGCGTATTAAAAGACCGCAAATTAGCCACACAAACTGTTTTTTGGTCATTGATATGCGAATTTTGGTCGTTTTTTTAGTCATTTATATCTCATTGTTTGGTCACGTGTCTCTCAATTTCTTGTTCTTTTATATATGAATTTTGGTCATTAATCTCATTTATTGGTCACTAATTTAGTCATTTTTAGTGGTTTTATGTGTGGTTATTACAGTTTAGTAGTTATTACATTATATTTAGTATTCAATTACATAGTATTTACAATATTATATTCATGTTAAATTAAATTTATTTTAATTAAAAATGATATATACTATTCATTACATATTTATAACTAACTATGAAGAATACATTTA
>LPNX010984730.1:223617-242432 GCA_001517045.1 Pseudotsuga menziesii | reverse complement strand
ATGACTATAAATAGACTGGATGGACTCTCGATTTAGACATGACTCCCGATTTAGACATATGACCAAATTTGGACAAGGGAGGATTAATAATCCTAACAAAGGGGACTGTCACAAGAGTGGGGGATCCATGAAGAGAATAACCCCTAGGTATTATGGTGTCTGGAAAGGAATCACCTGAGCTTGGTGAGCACTTGGAGGAGGTGCTAGGCCCTTAAGTAGAGTTGCCATTGAGCACCCAAAGAGGTGTTAGGCTCTGGAGCAGAGCTGCCATTGAGCACCCAGAGAGGTGCTAGGCTCTGAAGCGGGGCTACCATATCTCGGTTGAGAGATGCTATATAGATAAAGTATTTGATTACTTGGCAAATCCTTGTTGATTTTTTGTAATTACACATGTGCATGATGATTCAACTATGATTTTGAAAATATTATTAAGGAATGAATCGTATAAGAATGAATCTGACATGTGAACTAGTTCATTATGGTGTCCAGAAAGGAATTTCCTGAGCTTGGTGAGCACTGGAGGAGGTGCTAAGCTCTTAAGCCAGAGCTGCCATTGAGCACTCAAAGAGGTGTTAGGCTCTGGAGCAGAGCTGCCATATCTTGGTTGAGAGATACTTATGCAAATAAGTATTTGGTTTACTTGGAAACTTCTTGTTGATTTTATGTAAATTATACATGTGCATGTGATTCAACTATGGTTTTAAAAACCTTCTTCAGGAATGAATCCTATGAGACTGAATATGACATGAAAATTGAATCATTGCTTGGGGCTTGAGCATAGGTATTGTTGGCTGCCAAAGACATTGGAAATGTTCCAAGCTGAGGAGAAGGATTCTCCAGGACCCAGAAAAAGATCCTGTGGTGTGTAATGATCCATGCAATCAAGGACTTGAAGAAGTTCTTATGCAAGACAACCACGTAGTGGAACACGACGAAGAGTTCTAGATCATGTCGTTGGACAGGTGAAGTTGCAGTGGAAGCACCAAAGTCCTAATGAGGATACATGGGAGCTGTAGGCTACCATGTGATTGACACATCCATTTTTGTTCAATGTTTCGGAGCACTGAGGATAGTACCCATGAGTGTTTTGTTCAATTTTGTAAAGCATTGAGGACAGTGTTGTTTCAAGGGGGGGAGGAATGTAATGCCTCAGCTTTGACCCCAAGGTATTTGAAATTGTACATGATGTATATATTGTATTTAAATCATGGAAAGGAGCTCAAGTCCAAGGCCCTACCATTGATTTTATTTTTGTGTATAGGTGATCAAGGTTGATACCTATGGTGATAGTGCTGAGTCAAGCACAGTATATATTTTGATATATCATGTAACTATGCAATTAATAAAATACCACAGATAGCTATGGGACTGCAACGTGAAATAGATAGGGGCATGATTCCACAAGGATTAGGGAGGGGAGTTAATCAAATACCTGAGCCAATAGGGTGAGACCATATGTCAATGGGGAAACCCATGAGCCCTTAGCTGCCTTTTTGTCCTTGTTCCCCAATCATTCATTTCTTCCAAAAGTTGATTGAGGTAGTTAATGCCTTGGGCAGAGCAAGGCATGGCGGTCTGATTGTGTGTCTGAGCAAGCCTGTAAGTCTGCAATCTAGGAAGCTGCATTCTTGCTTCTAACACAAGGAAGCATGTGATGCGTGCCAGTCCATCTTTCCTCAGTTGGGCAAAGCTTTTGTGGTTCTTGAGCATCATTATTGATGTAATGTCCCCGGTTTTGACCCCGTTTGCATGATGAATATAATGTAATTAATCGTGGTGAGGAGCTAAAGGCAAAAGCCCCACCATCGATTTGTGTGTGTGTGTTTCGGCAATAGGTATAATTGTCAATGGTATTTCGTGCTATTTGGCACATTACAATTCGGCATCATGTAAACACGCACATCAATTAAAACTAAAACCACAACCAGCTACGGCAGTGTAACGTTGAATGAAAAGGGCATGGTTCCAAAGGATAAGGCGTGGGGGATGTCAAACCTTGGTTATGGGGGAAAAACCCATATGTTTTGCCACCTTTGTTTTGTTTTTTCCACCTTTCTTGTCTTACCCAACCTCTCCAACCTCTTCAATGTCTTGACTTTGTTAGTTGGGGGCAGTTATTGCATGAGGAAACGTGGGCATGGGAAAACATGGGTTTTTGGCAGGCTGCTGTCAGTCTGGAAAGTACGCATGCCCAGTGGAAAACCTTCGTTTCTCTCATGCTGGTCTTCATCCTCCCCAGGATCGGTTGCTCTCACGGCTGGTCTGTTCTTCCTCACGCAGAGGTCTGTTCGTCCTCCCTATGGCCTGTTGATTCGCGCGCAGAGAGAGAGGCTATTTTCCCCTCACGCGCAGGCTGGAATCCTCATGCAAAAATCAGGTATGTCTTTCCGTGTATTTTTTCTGTTGGGTGCGAGCTTTTCCTCATGCACAGACCGTTGAGGTTGATTTTCCCATGAGGGAGCCGTGCTCACTGTTTTTCGTTTTGGGGCGGTTGTCTTCCCTGCGTTTTGTTGGCTGTGGTGTCCAATTTTGTTTTGGACCACTGTGTGTTCGTGGTGAGCCGTTTTCTGCTGGGGTTTGCATTTGGGTTTCCATGGTTATGCTGGGAACGCTGTTTATTAACCTTCGTGGGCTGTGATTGGTTTCCATCACTCATTGTGAGTCTGGGTTGCTGAATTGCCCTGGTTTTGGTTGTTGTGGATGCAATCATCTTTTGGGTGTTGTGGCTGAGTTGTTTTGGCCACGTTAGGGCCAAGAACAACTCAGCAGTGTGGTTGGATTTGAGCTGTGTCTCACCCTTGGCTTGGGATCTTTCCCTGGTTGTTTTTCCTTCTTCACAGGGCTGTGAAGGGTTGTTTGGCTGCTGGTATGCAGTGGTTGTCCCTTGGACGGTGCTGGCTTGGCCATTTGTTGGAGGCCTGTCAAACCCAACTGTGTTTGGTTTGCTGATTGTGTTCCCTTGGCTATGTGCAAGCCTGCAATTAACCCTTATCCTTGGAGGAATCATGCCCAGCTCGGGGGTGGCAGCATTGCTGAGAGATTGATGAGCACGCTGGCCTATGGTTGGGTGGAACGTTGCAGCGACGTAGCTGGTTGCGGACGAGTTCTTCACCAAAAGATAAGTCTGCTGTCTATATTTCATCTCTGCAATTATATATTGATGTCAATTAATGAATCATATTGAACATGGTGGGATGCTGGAGATGTATGCGTTTTGCTTCCGCTGTATGATTGAGGATTTAGGAATTTGTGAATGCTTAGGCATCTTAATATACATCCTGTAAGTTTTTAATTTCAGCATGGATTTTCCTGTTCATGTTCATGGGGTTGTTTTCCCGGTCTGTTTTTGATGCTCATCGTGTCCTCTTCGCTGGTCTGAGGGATGGGGACGTGACAGAATGGTATCAGAGCTCCTGGTTGCAACAGTGGGCCTCTATGGGCCATGAAAGTGCAGGGACAGATGCAGAACTTCTTCCTGCCCAGCAGAAATCAAACTGGAAACTTCAAAAATCGCCTAAGTGTTGACAGTTGATACACTTAGTGGATTGGACTTCCGCTGTGGCGGAAGGATTCGGCGTTTGAACAGTCGGGTCATCGGAAGGTTTAGTGGTTTCAACTTTCGATGTGGCGGAAGGTTTAGCAATTTCCGGTCCACCGTTGTGGCTGTGAAAAGCATTCAGCCGCCGATGCAGCAATGGAGCCGATTTCCGATGAAGGGAAATTTTGAAAAATTTGCCTAAGTATTGGGGCAATCAGAAGAGCTTGTGAAGTAGACGTCCGCCGTTGCGGAAGCCCAAGGCATTTTCCAGCCGATGATAAAGACCTCCGATCGCCAACACGTCAAAAGGGTTAAGGCTCGAAGTTAGTTCCCCAATCAGAGGAATTGGAGGAGTAAAGCTTCCACCGTTGCAGAAGAGTTAGAAGTTTTCCCATCCGCCGTTGCGGACGGCGAAGCAATTCCACGTCCAACGTAAAATTCATCCGACCTCCGACGCGGGAACCGTTTGGGGAAAGCTGCGGAAATTGCCTAAGTGTCCGTCGGAAGAGGAAAGGGTCCGAGCATCCACCGTTGTGGAAGCCAAAGCCATTTGGCTTCCGATGTGAAAGTCCACGACGTCCGATGTAAGTGCCAAATCGGAAGGATTCGGGCTTTGGCGAGCCGTCGTTGCGGAAGTCAAAGCCGTCTAGCTTCCGATGTTAAAGTCCGCCGACGTCCGACGTAAGTGCCAAATCGGAAGAGAAAGTGTTCCAGGAGCCGATTCGACGGAAGAAAGAATGAAAAGAGGAGCCGATTCTGCGGAAGGAAGAATGCTTCCGACTTCCGATGTGGAAAGGGATCCGATAGCCAATGTGGAAAGGCTTCCGACCGGAGAGTCCGTCGACGTCCGACGTTGCGGAAGGATGTGGAAAGGCTTCCGAGAGCCGTCATTGCGGCTGCCTAAATGGCTAAACCACCCAAAGCACAAAGGCTTCTGACAGCCGATCAGAGAGACAGTTGACAGCCGATCCTGCACAGGAAAAAAAAATTGCGTTTCCAAGTGGGGTTTTTCCAGCAGATTTCGACTGCCTTCTAGTGGGATTTGCAGTTGTTTTTCAGTGGATTTTCATGGGATGAGAAGGAGAAAAGTGGCAGTGATCTAATGCGCCAGATTGCGTGAAAACCAATGATTTACAACAACAACAAAAAACGAGGGCGCTGCCCTCGACCCACCCTGCAGTGGTGCAGGGAAGCCACAAGGGGGCAAGCCCCCTTGACCCCCGTCGTCCCCGGAGACAGTCATTCTTGTGAAAAGAAGATTCTATGTTTTGGGTGATTTAGTAGAATCCAGAATTCATAAAAGATGAATGGGGCAATGCAGCTGTGTGTAAAATGCAAAGATTTGGTGAAAAGTCTTCATTCTTAGAAGTGGTGTGGTTTTCACATCCGAAGTCGGAACGAAGCATGTGGATAGGCATTGGAAAGCTTGTCCAGTGGGGAACAAGGATAAGTCACCAGAATCTAAGCATGGAGCAGCAAAGTGCTAGTGATGGTCGCTGTTATCAAATGGGCAAATCTGGATAGTTGCATGCTCAGGGGCAGCAAGGACTATGAAGTCAACCAGCTGCCGTGTGAAAAAGGAATTCCATGAGAAGATGAGGGATTTGAAAGGGAAGTTTTCATTAGACCCTATCTTGCTGACTTTAACTACATTTCCTAAGTTTATGCTTGAAATGCATGAGGATATGTATTGCATGCATAGGATATTACATGATTGGTAAGAATATTGGAAAATATATATATATGTATAACGAACCACTAATGATAATCATTGTTTTGATGTTGGCATTAGTGGACAAAACCAACGATGACATGGACCTAGCTAAGTATGTTGTTGATGCTGAGGAATGTGACCAGCAACCCTATGAAGAAAGGGATAAGGCAACGAGTCCATAACAAAAGTTGGTGAGCAAATGCTGCAATTTCCTGCAAAGGACCAACCAAATTGGTCATGTCAAGGGTGTAAGTACGACCCATGCAGGTAAGAGTTGCTTATGATAAATTCCATGGATTGGTACAGGTAAGAGGCCTCATACCATGTGAATATTGGAATGTAGAAAGGTGTCATGTCTATATATGTTGATGACATTGATTATAGTAAGGCATCCTATATAAAGAGGACATGGTTAGGCTATGCCTAGTAGGTTGAGTGCATAGTATTCCTGAATCAATGTAGGGTAGCATTGAATGGATATGCATTAAGAAGATTTTATGAATCTTGTAGTTATGCATTGAATGTATGCACATGAAGGATGTGAGTGACTGATCGCATAAGTACTGGTGCAAATGTTGTGATGCATTGCATGAATGCATTGAGATAAATGCATGTGATATTATGAATAACTAATGACTGAGATGATGAATTGATGACAATTCAGGAGCCATTTCAAAGGCTGTTATGAATGCAGGATAGTCATGATCAATTGGCTGCCAGAAATGCTCTATTGAAGAGCAAGGTAGTATGAATGATACACTTGTGAAGTAAGGGTATCTAAACTTTCATTTAATCGCATACATGATATGACTATACCTTGCAATGTTAGTATGATAATGATTGCAGGAAGTAAATGAGCTTCGATAATATTGATGTGACTAACAGCTGGAAGTATTTGAATTTTATAAATTCTGAAAATGCTTCAGTGACGGTTGTATCAATGAAAAGGTTATATGCATCCAGACTTACCAAGTGTTTGGTTGATTAAAGCTTATGTTTTAGGTAGATTATTTCGAGCATGGCATTGAGAGGTAAGATCCTGACCACTGCTAGAATCTACCATGTATGAGAAGAATCTCATGGTTGTAAAAATAGTTGGTATGCATAATAGGTTGTTAAATTTGAATTGTGAATTTCGAATTTAAAGGAAATGTTGACAACCACTAGCCACTGTTGGCTTGCATAAGATTGTGTTTGGTTGATTGAAACTCATGTTTCAGGTAGATTATTTCGAGCATGGCATTGAGAGGTAAGACCCTGACCAATGCCAGAATCTACCATTTATGAGAAGAAATCCCATGGCTGTGAAAGTAGTTGATATGTATCATGGGTTGTTAAATTCGAATTTTGGATTTTGGATTTAAAGATTACTAACGACTACTAATCATTGTTGGCTTGTATGAGATTGTGTCAGGAGGGACGCATGGTAACTGGGTAATCATGTTATGATAGTAAGCATAAATTATAATGGGCATAGTAATGCTGCTTACAAGAAACCCACAATTGAGCAAGTCAATTTCTGCAATAGAGTTGCAAATTCTTATTGAATTTGATTGCTAATGTCGTTGCTTGGTTATGGAACGATCAATTTGGATTGTAGTATAAGGTAATGATTGACTGTTTGGCTATTTGATGAATGTGTCAGGGGTACACACTGCAGGAAGACCATGTGCGATGGCCTGCAGAAGCCAAACTTCATGGGAAGGTTTTCCCTTATCCTGGAAATGGGTTTCGAGTGAAACTCCATTGGACATTTTGAAAATGTCTCATATGCACTGCATGTTTGGTAGTAACATGAGTGAGATGGTATAGATTATGTCGGTGAGACATGTGTGAATATGAAATGTAAAAAAAAAAAAAGCAGGGATGGGAGCTTGGTTTGCTTAAACTTGGTGATTGGGAAGCACACAGACAGAGCTAGAGGGCTAACTTTCTTCTCCACAACCCCGGGATAGCACTGGAAGGGAATGCAGGGCCTGAGGGACTGAGTAGCAGAGAAGGGACTGATTCCTTGTGTTGGGTGTGTGTGGGTGTCTTAGAAGTCAGGCGAGTTCTGGTGTAGGTATTCCTAGCTCTGCAGTGAGCTCACCAGCTTAGCATTCAGCCTTTCCCAACTCCTTAACGGTGCCTTAAAGATATAAAGGCATACTGCGACGGCAATTGGATAAGTGTTCTGTAACCCTTGCTATGAATATGCATGTTTAATTATTAAATTCCATATGTAGAACATGTTTTGATTTAGTATCCATTATGACCGAATGATATGAAATATGATTACGATTTTTAAAGCAATAACGCTAATGAGTTTACTTGTATTGCGTGTGTTGCTTGTATGGACAGGCTACAGGTAAAAAGGTAAATGGTAAATGGTTGTTGTGAGGGGTTACGGAGTAAGGGTTATGGTCGATATAAGTGTATGGTTGGTATAAGTGTATGTGTCATTGTTGACATAAGTGTATGGGCTGTGATGTGCCTAAGGATCCATAGTAGATCCTAGAGCTGGAAATGGTCATGATAAAGTTCCCAACCTAGTTGACATGGTGATGTACTGGCTAGACATTAATTATTCGATGTTGAGGAAAAGCCTGCGTGCTGACCTAACATCTAAGTCCATAGGTGATCCCAAGGCTTGCAAAGCGAAGCAGGATCCTGTGGACGAACGAGGAAACGCACAATACAGATAAGTATTGGATTATTTTGCTTATGACTATACATCTGTATATGATTTGGATATGATGTTTTAAGCTCTTGTTCTAAGGATAAAACTAACAAGAATAAAATAAACATGTGAATCTATTCAATGTTGAATATAGGTATCGCTGGAAGCGAGGACTACGAGAGCATCCCAGAGATGCATGTGGACATGAGACTGTCCTGGAAAGCTCAGGTTGAGCAGTAATGAAAAGGGTGCTAGTAAGACGGGGGAGTCCTAGCAGCCGAGACAAACCATGTGGAGAGACTCCATGGTTTAGAGGTCTGGAATAGACCAAAGACACTCAGTGTCATGACCAAGAAGGATTGGTCCAGCATTCACGGTGAAGTGAAAGAGGCTGAGAGCATGAAAAGCCACAGTGATGGTGTGGGTTCCAGGATGGAACAAAATAAATAGGGGAAAAACTCTTACTGCTCTCTCTTGCCTTTTGATTATATATATATACATATATATGTTTTCGCATTGTGAAAACAAAGGATTGTCTAATGCATGTATGAGTGAAATGGAATGTGTGTATTTGCTTAAAGTGAATTTGTGAATGCTGGAATAGTCAATTCCCTGCCCAGGAATGGACATGAATGAGCTCATGTGCCTGTTGGGGGAAGGCATGAAAAATATGAAAGTCTCCTTGATGAGGCTTGGACTGTCATGCCAATTGGGTAATTAACTAATTGATTTTGATGCATATATTATGCTTGGTCTGATATAATTTCAATGGTGCATTTCACAGGTGAGAAAAGTGAAACCAGGTGGTGCACATTGATCATGGCAGCAGATCAAAAGTTGTTGGACTTGGCTAGAAGTCTCCTTCAAATGATTGCCAAGACCCAAGAGAATCTTGGGGAGATGCTCAAGATACAGAGAAGGCAGAATGAGATGAACCACCAGATTTTGCAAGACTCTATTGGTTTGCAAAGGGAGGTGAAAAGCCTTCTGGGAGCAATCGATAAAGGAAAGGAAGGTGGATCAGCAATGGGACAATTGTCCAAGCGACCTGATAAGAAATGGTCCAGGCATGAAGACTCAAAGGAAATTGAGCAGGTAAAGATGAAGCAGCCAGTGAGATGCTGGAGATGCGGAGGACATCATTTACGCCGGGACTGTCCAATGAGGGAACATGATGCGGGCAATAGCCACAAAGTTCCTAGATTTCGGGATCAGCTGGAAGCTGAGAACTAGCAGGATAAGTCCATGGAAGTCGAGAGGCTTGGTCTTGAACGTTCAAAGTAAATGGTTGGACGTGGAACAGATCTGCAATTTTGGAATTTTGATGTGCAATTGTACATGTATTGTATATATGTATTGGAACACCGAGGACAGTGTTATTCCAAGGGGGAGGGGAATGTAATGTCCCTGGTTTTGACCCCGTTTGCATGATGAATATAATGTAATTAATCGTGGTGAGGAGCTGAAGGCAAAAGCCCCACCATCGATTTGTGTGTGTGTGTTTCGGCAATAGGTATAATTGTCGATGTTATGTCGTGCTATTTGGCACATTATAATTCGGCATCATGTAAACATGCACATCAATTAAAACTAAAACCACAACCAGCTACGGCAGTGCAACGTTGAATGAAAAGGGCATGGTTCCAAAGGATAAGAGGTGGGGGCTGTCAAACCTTGGTTATGGGGGAAAAACCCATATGTTTTGCCACCTTTGTTTTGTTTTTTCCACCTTTCTTGTCTTACCCAACCTCTCCAACCTCTTCAATGTCTTGACTTTGTTAGTTGGGGGCAGTTATTGCATGAGGAAACGTGGGCATGGGAAAACATGGGTTTTTGGCAGGCTGCTGTCAGTCTGGAAAGTACGCATGCCCAGTGGAAAACCTTCGTTTCTCTCATGCTAGTCTTCATCCTCCCCAGGATCGGTTGCTCTCACGGCTGGTATGTTCTTCCTCACGCAGAGGTCTGTTCATCCTCCCTACGGCCTGTTGATTCACGCGCAGAGAGAGAGGCTATTTTCCCCTCATGCGCAGGCTGGAATCCTCATGCAAAAATCAGGTATGTCTTTCCGTGTATTTTTTCTGTTGGGTGCGAGCTTTTCCTCACGCACAGACCGTTGAGGTCGATTTTCCCATGAGGGAGCCGTGCTCACTGTTTTTCGTTTTGGGGCAGTTGTCTTCCCTGCGTTTTGTTGGCTGTGGTGTCCAATTTTGTTTTGGACCACTGTGTGTTCGTGGTGAGTCGTTTTCTGCTGGGGTTTGCATTTGGGTTTCCATGGTTATGTTGGGAACGCTGTTTATTAACCTTCGTGGGCTGTGATTGGTTTCCATCACTCATTGTGAGTCTGGGTTGTTGAATTGCCCTGGTTTTGGTTGTTGTGGATGCAATCATGTTTTGGGTGTTGTGGCTGAGTTGTTTTGGCCACGTTAGGGCCAAGAACAACTCAGCAGTGTGGTTGGATTTGAGCTGTGTCTCACCCTTGGCTTGGGATCTTTCCCTGGTTGTTTTGCCTTCTTCACAGGGCTGTGAAGGGTTGTTTGGCTGCTGGTATGCAGTGGTTGTCCCTTGGACGGTGTTGGCTTGGCCATTTGTTGGAGACCTTTCAAACCCAGTTGTGTTTGGTTTGCTGACTGTGTTTCCTTGGCTATGTGCAAGCCTGCAATTAACCCTTATCCTTGGAGGAATCATGCCCAGCTCGGGGGTGGCAGCGTTGCTGAGAGATTGATGAGCACGCTGGCCTATGGTTGGGTGGAACGTTGCAGTGACGTAGCTGGTTGCGGACGATTTCTTCACCAAAAGATAAGTCTGATGTCTATATTTCATCTCTGCAATTATATATTGATGTCAATTAATGAATCATATTGAACATGGTGGGATGCTGGAGATGTATGCGTTTTGCTTCCGCTGTATGATTGAGGATTTAGGAATTTGTGTATGCTTAGGCATCTTAATATGCATCCTGTAAGTTTTTAATTTCAGCATGGATTTTCTTCTTGATGTTCATGGGGTTGTTTGCCCGGTCTGTTTTTGATGCTCGTCGCGTCCTCTTCGCTGGTCTAAGGGATGGGGACGTGACAGTTGAGGGGATCCTGGATAATTCGTTCACTCATGATCTCTCTGGAGACGAGCAGGGTGTCAGGTCGACTATCTTGAGTCGCAGAGGTGTGGTTCTGAAGTGGTTTTCCAAGTGACATTGTGATATGCAAGAAAACCCTGGTCTCCTATGTGCAAGTGAACCCTGTTTTCTTTGTGTTACAAAGTGAAGCCTGTGTGGCTATGTTTCCTTGTGGGTTGTTGTGATGTGCATCCCTATTTTGGTATGAAATACTTAGGAGCGGAAGAGGCCTAGAATTGGCTGATAAACCTAGTGAACAGATGAACTTCATAGACAAATCTCGAGGGGCTCACAGATCCTTTATGCACACCCGGAAGAGAACTAGAAGGGAAGGTATGGCCTGAGGGAACTTTTTAGCAGTGAAGGGAATACTTCCTTGTGTTGGGTGGTGTAGGTATTTTTGGATTCCAAGCTTGATAGATCTGGTGTAGGTGTCCATATCTCTATGGTTTAGCTCACTAGCTTAGCAATTCTACCTTTCCATTGCCTTAGAAGTTTGAGAAACCCAACTATAGCTTGGTTTGACTGTGTTTTGATGTGAATGTTGGATTGGGTGAGTAAGCCCAAGGAATCCATCTGTTATTTGGCTTGTTGTCTGTAGCCTGATAAGCCTACTTGTGTATTGGCTCGGCTGGACAGATTGAGAAACCCAACTATGTGTTGGCTTGACTGTGTGTGTTATGATATGCATGTGTGCAAGTATGTTGTTCCCTATTTCCTTGTGGAAACCATGCCTAGCTCAGGGGTGGCAGTTGTGTTGATAGATTGATTAACACAACTGGCCTATGGTTGGGTGGTACATTGCAGCCACATAGCTAGTTGAAGGACAACTCCATCATCCAAGATAAGTATTCTTTGTTATTCTTATTTATGCAATGTATTTGCTTATGGATGACTATACTGGTTTTGTAGAATGCTTATGAATGACTAAATGAATGAATATGATGCATGCTTGCAATATTTCTGTAGAGTTTACTGTGATGAATGTTCCTACATTTGCATTGTTTATGCCTTGTATGTTTTATGCATGTTTTCCTAAGTTCATGGAGGATGGAAGCCTGTTACAGAGTCAGAATGCTTATGACTTCATGTTTCTACCTCTTGAAATCTACCTGGGGAAGGCGAAAGGCGGAAATCGGAACAGAGCAGTTGAACAAGGCAAAATGTGGGTTTTTTGCACCCCGGGATCTGCCTGCAGGAGGCGGAGGGTGGGAGCAGAAAAATGCAGAAAAGTTCTAAGGTAGAGTTAACTTACCGATTTCCGAAGTTCGAGGTTGGAAAGCGCAAGTTGAAAGTGCAGGAAAATACTAAGTTCGAAAGCTAATTTTTTCGATTCTTGAGTTCCACATTGGAGGGAGGAAAGGCAAAACCATGGATAAAGGTTTTGGTGTTTGATAGTTTTCTGAATTTCGAGTTACAAAGGCGGATGGCGGAATATGGCCGAGTAATTCCATTAAAAGGTTATGTTTTCAATTTCCGAGTTCCGAGGGCAGAAGGCGGAAGGCAGAGAGCGGAAGGTCGTTGAACTGTTCCGTCGAAAAGTTGTTCTTCCGACTTTCAAGTTCCGAATGCAGAAGGAGGAAGGGCGAAAGGCGGAAAAGTGCCTAAAGGTTTCCGTCAAACGTTGATTCTCCAATTTCCAAGTTTCAGGCGGAAGGTGAAAAAGTGGCTAAAGGATTTCGTCAAATGTTAGTTCTTAGATTTTCGAGTTCTGGGCGGAAGGGCAGAATGTTAATGTTTCCATTGTGTTTTTCATTCTCAATTATGAGTTCCACAGGGTGGAAGGCGAAGGGTAGAAAGGACAGGTTCAGTGCGGAAATGGTGTTTTTGGTCATAGAAGGGATCTGTGAAGTGAAGAATGACTATTACAGTGCTTTCCAAGCCTGAGAACGAATGATGAAGAGTGTGATAACGTCCATGCCTTGTGTTTCGAAAGAAGTGCAAGGTTCTTTGAAGCAAAAAATTGTAATTATCCGTATTATGTGGTATGGGGACATTACAATTGGGAACTCCTTGGAAACAGACAGATTTGGCTTGTAAAAGGTAGAATTTGTACCTAGTTTCAAATGTATTTATTTCGGTTCCTATTTTCGAGTTAGTGTATCCTAATATCTTTGATTTTAATATCTGGGACACTATATTGGTATCAGAGCATGTTCCTCTGCACATGTGCATTGTGACCATCTGTTGAAGAAGAAAAAACAATTGCAGGAATGAGACTCATTCTAGTTGAAGATGGTGATTTTGAGCAGTATGAAGAAGAAGATGCGACCTATGTTGATGGATGCTTGCAAATGTCCATAAATGAGTATGGTTACTCTTGTGACTAAGTGTATAGTGAAGGTATAAGGCATGAACCACCAATGTTTGATATTGTTGATGGTAGAGTGTTCTTTGGAGGAAATCCACTCGGAGTTAATCCTTCTGAATATCTCCAAGGATTTCAAGCATTAAGCAAAGAGATACGTGAAATATTTCCCTTTTGAGAATACTATGAATATGAGGTCATAAGACTATTCTATGTAATGTCCCCATTTTGTTAGCACCAAGGAACAACCAATGACCCATCAAACCCCATGGATCCTAGTGGAAATAAGATAGTTAATTAATAGGGGGCGGGGATAACATTGACCAAGTACCCTAGGCAATTAAATTAACTAACTATTGTGGGCTATAGTTGTTTTTAGTTAAATTAAAATAAAGAGGTTGATTAATATTTTGTAATTATTTAATTTGTATTAAATTAAATATGAGCTAGACATGACAAAATAGGCCATGAGGGTGCATAAGAAAATAAGGCTAGCCCTATGAGTTGTCACTCAAAAGAGGAAACTGGAAGAAAGCAACATAAAGCAAGGTGGCAACAAAAATAAGGAAACTGGAAAAAGAAGGAAAATCACATCAGTTAGAAAAGTAGGAAATTTTAGAGAGTGTAGTTTCTAAAAAGGACTAAGGCATGTCAGTAAAAAAAAACAGAAACAAGAGGGCACAATTTTCAATGGAGGAAACCTAGGACAATTTCCAAGTCAAGAAAGCTAGGAAGACAGACTAAGAAGGTTCCTAATTACTTCATGAAAGTGCATTGGGAAAGGGAAGTGGGACACCTATTGATCCAATTCAACCTTTAATCCTAATTCTTCTATAAAAAAAAGATAACACATCACTATCAGGATTTTTTGTCATTTGAATTTTGTCTTGAGAGCTTTGTTACTCAATGGTTAAGTGATCTACCTCAACTAAGATTTGGGAGATGTGCCCCTTAGCATTCTTGTTATATTTTTCCCATGAAGTTGGTGCAACAATTAATGGAGTTTTTTTCAATTCCTAAAGTCATCCTCAAGTATATTCAAACTCTCTTGCAGATCTTGAGAGTCTTCCATCTGAATTTTGAAGATCTAGCTAGCATTTTCCTCTTTTTTGAGCATTAGATATAGATTCATGTGTGGGACTTAGTGTATCTCAACCATTAATAATATTATTGTAGGTTTCTTATTAGATCCTGAAGTTTCCAGTCCTTGGCTACATATCAGGGTTCAAATCTCCAAGTCTCTCATTGATTGTAGCTTCTAAATGTCTTGTATTACTGAATATGGTTAAATAATGTTATATAAACTATTTTTGAGAGTGATTTCAACATACATGGTTGATATTTGATGTTAAAAATATTCTCTGTAATTTGCATAGAAATCTGAATTATTCTGTATGAGTTTTACATGGCTTTACTCAGCCTTGTCTAGATTTGCACCTAGTTTTGACTAGTCTCATTGTTTAATGCATAAGTCAGCCTCATAGTAACGAATTAATGTCATTTATGTTCTGATGCATCCTTAAAACACCTATATAAAGACCCAATGTCTGAAATTGATAATTTCTATCCCCCTTCACATGTTTGGGAAGGCGAGAAGACAAAAACATTTAGTTGTCCTAGAAACTAGTTTTACTTATGTGACATTCAAAATTCCTTTAAGTTGTTTATGATATGTATAAACCTAAAAATAATGATATATACATTCATAACAGAGTTCCATAAGTCTTCTTAAGCCCTTTCATAGCCATCGGTTGCTTGGATATTGTTTGTAAAGGTTTTAGTTGGCACAGGTTGGGACTCCCAGAAGCCTATAGTATACTTCATTTGGGCTAATGTTTGAAACCTAAAAGGGCCCAAAACAATGTGCTTAGGAATTTGAACATTCAATATCCTTCCCATGCCTTGATGATCTTACCTAAAACCTACTCTATTCACTTACTTATCTTGTAAAATTGCTTACATGCTAGCTAGTTTGTTTTTGAAAATTTGTGTAAGAGGGTTAGTGAGCCTTAAATATGATTTAGGTTCATTATAGTGGTATCAAAGAAATTTCCTCTATCCCTATGTAAATTAAGCTCTCAATGAATAAAATTGCATCCATGTCCTACTCTGATGATGATTCCTATGAGCAGTGTGATGATGACTATGATGAGCAGTATGAAGAGTACTATAGACAGTATGAGGAAGAAAATGTCCAGGAGGTACCCTCTACAAGTATCTCCCATCAAATCACATTTGGAAGAATATACTATAGTTATTATTATAGCCATATGTATGAAGAAGACATTATGCCTTACTCTTCAAGGTCTAAAATGGAGCAAGTAAGGCCAAAAGAATCCCTTCAGTATCTATTTGAGTACTGGAGATTGTGTGTAAGGGTTAATAAGCTCCTAACATTCAAAGAGAATTGTGAAATTCATATTGCAAGTTTATTCAAGGACCCCTATAGTAGACCAAATAAAGAGAGGGTTGCACATATGGTTTATGAGGTGTGCAAAGATGTGAAGCATATGCTATGGTAAGAAGAGATCCAAAGATCTTTTGGTTCTAGCAAAAGTAAGGAGGAGGAGGAGGAGGCCCTAAATCCATTCTCAATCATTGAAAAGGACCATGATATACTTAGTTCTTCAAGTGGTCAAGTAGAAGAAGAATTCCATAAGGAGGAGCTTAAGTCTCTCCAAGGTGACTTTGAAAAAGTTGGAAATCCACTCCTTAATGATGAATATTATAGAAATGAAGAAACTGCAAATAATATTAGGGTGGAGCCTACTTTTGATGTACATCCTTATGCCACTCAAGATAAATAAGTCTCAAGTTGCCTGGAGGAGAATGGAAATGAAGCAGAATAATATGAAGTGGCCCCATGTGCAGGTGAAGACCCAACATCTCATCATCAGGTTGATGGTAGTGAGGGAGATGAATTCACGTCTATTTTCTTTGTGGGTGAGCTCAAAATCATTACAAAGGAGATTAAGGTTTTCAATGGTGGTAATACATCATTTGGATCGTATCCAAAAGAAGGACATAGATCAGATCTGAAATCACCATTTGAGCTTCACAATGAAGCAAAAGACAGGCACACATCAGTTGGATGTGAACCAAAATATTTGGTGGAAGATCAAGCTACCATAGCTCCACCACATGAAGAGAAAAATATTATGAAAAGGGACGAAAACAGTTCAGATTTTTGTATTCCCTTGTATCATGATGAAGTTGCATCTACATCAAAGGAGAGACTTGACATGAGTGAGCATCCACATCCCACTATCATCATTAAGAAGATCCATGAACCACCTGGTCATGCAAGTGGGAAAACATAAACAAATAACCATGAAGGGGAGCACAAGATACTGCAAGATATTTGCAATGAAGGAGAAGGAGAAGTTTCCCATGATCATAAAGAGAAATATGTTGCAGCAATGAAAGAAGAACAAAGATCGACCCCTTAGTTACCACATGAACTTCATCATGAAGTTGATCCAAAGAAAGAAAAAGAGGATGTTTTTCCTCAAGAGAACCACTCATTTCAATGGCCTTTGAAGATGAGAAAAAAGAAGATCAATGAGGCCTTGAACATTCAGGATGACACTATGGCATTAGTGTCAAATTCTTGTTGGAGAGTTGCATCAATGGAGGATCCATCTTCCATTAAAGATTTGGAGGCCATTCGAGAAGTAATGACAGATATCAAAGGTAAAATTTTGCAATTGCTTTTGGATAGAGATCATTTGTTTGAGCTTATGGGGATGTATCGTGATGCATCTTTGACAGATGCATAATATATTGACAAGCTCACTCTTGAGTTGGAGTCCACCCAAGATTCTTTGAAGAGTACTCATAGTGCACTTCAAGAATCTGAGGTTTAGATTGCCAAGATCGCATTCTCCCTCCTACATTTTGGACAGACATTTTTATATGGTTGATTGCATTGATGGACCAAAGGAGGAACAAATTTTATAAAATTATGGAATCGACAACTTTTAATTTATGTAATTCTTCCAGACATTGAATTTTCACTGAAAACTGTTATCTCATAAACTAAGCATTTCTAAAAAATTCACCTCTATGCAAAGTTTTTTGGCTCAACAAGTAGACAAATGTCGAAATCAGAAAAATTTCTAGTTATGAGTTCTTGGGACACTTTTGCATCCTTCAAGTTTTCTAAAATTGACCTTTCACATGCCTAAATAGTGGATTTCGGCCTTCTTGTACATCTCGGCTCCACGTCCTTTTGAATTTGGCCTTAAGGCTCTAGATTTATCTGTATTCCTAGATCAAGATTGCGCCATAACAATTTGGGCCTTAATCGGGCTCCATTCAACCTTGGGCTATGCACCTTCAAAACCCATTAAATTGAAATTTCTGCAAAAATAAAACAGAATGGATCCACGCCCCTCACTGGAAATCCTGTAGACTTTGTAAATGGAGTAGAAATGACGCAAGTATCATCGATTTATAAGTTAATATGATCCTATTATCGCCAAAACAAATTTTTGGATCAACATTTTTTTATAACATTTCTATTTTTTTGCTGACATGGCATAATGCTAACGTGTCATGACACATGTTTGTTGATGTGTCAAACTGGTCCTATATGTCATCCTGTGATGTGTCCTATTTTCCACTAGGCCACTATACCACCAGCCCTTGGGAAGAAATATGCTAACTGGATTCCATTACAAAAGTGGTAACAACTCACCCAAAAAATGGTTTTGTGAACCCTCCATCCCATGTCGTTGCCATTCCGAATGCACTACCTGTAACTATGTTTTTTTTATGACACATTGACCAATTGGGTTTAAATTATGTGCAACTTGTGGGCATGTTATGAGCTATATATTTTGATTGCAAACACCATTAACCGATCATGTTCGTCTATGGAGTTTAGCTCCTTTCCGCCCAGCCCTTAGTTCTCGGCCTTTGATTGCATGGTTCATTTGTACTAGCACCCAATTGCTAAGTTCTTATAAGCTCCCGGATTGAATTCTAGTGCTTGGACGCTATTGTGGGAATTATGAGCTATAGTTGTAGATTCCAAGAACTCTCAACTAATCATGTTCATCTATGTATTTTAGCTCCTTTCCACCCAGCCCTTAGTTCTCAGCCTCTGATTGCATGGTTTGTTTGGCCTAGCATGGTTCATTTGGCCTAGCGTGCAAGTGTTAAGCTCTTATAAGTCCCCAGATTTAATTCTAGTGCTTAGGCACTAATGTTTTTTATGCTTAGACCATAATCTAGCACTCGACTGATGTGGTTGGTCTATGTTACATCCTTCATCCAAGTGGCAGTTGCACCTCATCTTGAACCCACATGGTACCTCCATGTAACACTGTCCACGTGGCACTTGTGGGCCCACAAAAATATTATTTTCCAAAATTTTCCAAATTTCCCTTAAATACTTAAATTTCACTTTTCTGAACAAGTGGCTATATAAAATGGCACATCTGGCATATAGGAAATAACACGTAGCTTTTCTCTAGATGA
>LPNX010984730.1:166038-223451 GCA_001517045.1 Pseudotsuga menziesii | reverse complement strand
ATATATATAACATGCAATTACTACATGAATGTATTCATAAATTGTCATGAAAACTATGCAAACAATAATTTATAACAATAAATTAGACATTATGTATAACCAGATTTAATACATGACATTTCATACACAAATAGAAGCTTATCTAAAAATTCCACTAACTATCTACATACCAAGGACATTCCTCCCAACTATAGGCACTGTCTTATACTAGTTCTCACTATAACATAGGCCACCCCCTATCTTGGGCTATTGATCCATAAGGCAGTATCAAGTTTCCCTGCTACAACTATCCCAATCCTCTAGCACTCCTCCCCCATCATCCTACACAAGCCAAGGAATGGAGCTACCTTCTCCAAGTTAATAGTCCTTGGGGTTCCCTTATTTGAGTTAACAATCCCTCGGACTTTTTACCCCAATTCCCTTCCAGGGATCCAACACAAGTCAACCAGGGACTCTATGTGTTGAGACTCTAGGGATCTTCTTTTTTTGGGTATGGCTCCAGGTTATAGCACATGTGATGAATCTAGGTTATGGTATTGGTCATGGTAGTTCAAAGATGACAACTAATTATGGCTTAATGATCTCATAATTATGGAAAAATGAACTAGTTTTCAATCATTTATATGCATGTTGAGAACTAGTTAATTGACATGCAAGGCTAAGGATATGGACACATGGCACTCGTGGGAGGTTTACCTTTTTTCCTCTAATCACAAAGTTAAGGATAATTAACCTTGGGTTAACGTTAATGCACTTTAACTTTTAATTCAATAGACTTTTATAGACGTTAGGATAAAAAGGTATGATAAAGATGGTGACTAAATTATAAATCACTAAGGTCATCTCCCCCCTTAAACCCCCTTCTCACTCTCCCACTTATGGAATCATAGCCCACCATCTCTTCTTCATCCTTCTTAGTTTGAAATAGTCATGGATTTTATATTGATATAAAATGTACATAATTACATCATATGGTCACACTATACCATTCATGCCCAGCTTCTAGCCATTACATTCTGGGGTCAAAATTAGGTTGTTGCAATCACTCTCTTATGGTTGCCCCCACTGGCACAAGGATAATGGTATATTAGATCTTATTTGTTACCGCAGATCAATTCTTTCAATCAATGTTGGCTAGTAAGTTTTTCAAATAGAGAGGTTTTTATGTTGTATAAATATTTCCAAGACACATATATTAGGTGTATCAAGGTTATTTTAATCACCATTTTGGGATGGTGTGAAAAGGGTGTTGTGTAGTACTTCTAGTCCAAGGTTTTTAAATTTTTGTGACACAAAGGGGGAAGGGGAAGGTCGAGTAAATGGGCATACTCATCTCACAACCAATCAACCATTGCATTAGTAGGATGCATCACTCCCTTGTGCTTGCTCACATTTGCATAAGGATTACGGTAAGAGGCAAAAAAAGAAGGCAAGTGATGAAACAAAGGCAAGGGGAGAAAATTAAGAGGACATTAAGGTAAATAAAGATAGAAAGGAAAGGACAAAGGAAGGGGTAATAAGGATTAAGTAGGATGAATGTAGTTCCATGGGGAATGAATGATTGATTGTCAAGTTTGTATTAACTCATAACTATATTCATTGTTGATGTTGTTAAGGTTATTCTTGTTGTTAAATGTACAACATCAGGAGTCATTCTCCAAGCCAATACTTGTGCAACCAATATTGGGCCTCATGTGATGAGGTAGAGAGACTAATTTGGACTCAGTAACTTGGAGTAGATCCATTAGGGTGAACCTAAGGATGACTAAAGACTTGTGAGAAATATCAAGTCCTATATCCTCATGTGATTGAGGTGGCGATGTTGGAAGGCCTTGTGAGTAATATCAAGTAGGACTTGTGGGTAATATCAACTCATGATTCTCATAAAAGGTACCCTATGAGATGGAGCTCTAGTTATGAAGGTGGGCTTGTGAGTAATATTAAATTAGGCTTGTGAGTATATCAAGCTGGACTTGTGTGTAATATCAAGTCATGATTCTCATGAGGACACCAAGTGATAATGGGTACCCATGGGGGTGGACCTATAGTCATAGGGGTATATGCTTTGCATGTTGAAGCATCAAACATTATGTGATATATTAATAACCATGGTCATTCAAGATGGATAAAGCTATTAAGTCTCCTCTAGTGACTAATCACCTCTATCATGAATTACTTTAGCATATGACTATATGGTCTGAGAGTAATATAATATGATCATAGCATGTGACAATTCTTCTAAGTATAATATGATATGATAGATAAATAAAGTTTACACATATTGACCATGCAGAAAGATAAAGGATGAAGACATAAGAACTAAAGAGATAGTGAGAAAAAGAGAATTCAATTTTACCATGCAGATGACTAAGTGAACTCGAGTTGTAAAGATTCAATTAAATACAAATGCCTCAATCAGTGCTTTAGTTAAAGCATTAGTTGAAATATTAATATATGCAACAATTAAGTAAAGAAGAGCTCAGTGTTCATTTCAATAAATTAATCAACAAGATTCGGTTAATAATAGTTAATCGTATGACTTAAAGAAATATGCACTAGTTAACTAAAGTGTTTACACTTTAGTTAAACTAAAATATGACACTTAATCAAAATATGACACTTTAGATTCACAACATTTTAGCATCAAGTTTTTGGGCTCCAAGAAAAAAATTCAATTTTTTTTTGATATGCGCTGAACCTTCTGGTTCCCTTACTGGATAGTTTTGTAGGTGGATTATCAGTGTGGTTCGTTTCATTGCTGGTGAGAGCCGTTATGGATGGAGAATTTGACGAGTTAGCTTCAATTGGAGTCTTTGGCCAACCCTTCTGGTTCTCCACGGGGTTCCCTTCCTTGCTGTGGTGTGCAGGTACTGGAGTTTGCATGGAGGTTGGACTCTACCCAAGCTCGCCCAGCTCGGGCTCGTGAGGTTTGATTTAGTGCATGAGAGCAGGGTGTGTTGTATTGGTGCATCTTGACCTGTCTTTCTTTGCAGACTTCAAGGCAGCAAGATACAATCTTGAAGGCAGCGTTTCAGATCCAGTTTTGAAGGCAAAGTTTCAGATCCAGTCTTGAGGCAGTGAACAGAAGCTGATCCTTCTAACCTAGAGGAGGAATCAGTGCCTGTGACTTGTTCATATGCAATTTATTGGAGCAAATATTGTTGAGTCTATTGTTCTTAGAGAAACTTTGCAGGTCTTTAGCTCTGGGGGATTCTGAGATGGCTATGGGAGGGGGATCCTCCCCTCCATCTCAAATTGCAGCTTTCAGGAGTTTGGTTGCAGTAAGTGGCAAAAGGAAGCTTACTCAGATCTAGCAAAATTTTGTTAAGAAACTTGACAATATTCCCTCGGTGGCTCTTCTAGTGGAACAACCATGTCGTACAGCCATGAATATTGCTGAGCGGGTTCTCATTGGTCAGTTTACTAGTCTTTGGCCTTCCCCCAAGTCCATTGACGAGTGGGTTCAAAGATATTGGAAACCCCTTATCTCAGCAGGCATTCGAAGCAATCGGATTGGCAAAGGATACTATGTCTTTCTCTTTGAGAATTCGGAGGATAGAGATTTCATTTTCGAAACGGTCCATACTTCATGGGCCCTCAAGGGCTTTATCTGAACAAGTGGAACCCTAATTTTGATCTGAATCAAGATGTTCCTTATGATGTTCATGTATGGGTAAGGTTGCCTCACCTCCCTCTTCATTGTTGGAATACAAATTCTCTTGAAGTTGTAGAAAACACTCTTGGGAAGTACATTGATAAGGCAGAAAGAAGAGAATAGTATACTTGTGCTCAAATATGTGTTGAAGTTGACCTAGAGGAAGGGCTTCTTGAAGCTATTAAGTTGACAGTGGCAGACTGGACTCATGTGCAAGAGCTCGATTACGATCAATTACCTTTCAAGTGCAAACATTGTCATGGATATGGGCACTTTGCCAGATCTTGGAAGAAGAAAGCAGAGGAAGAAGCTATCAAAGAAAAGGGAGAACAATGGACATAAGTCCAAAAAACTAATTCAACAAAACAAGGCAACTCTTCAAAAGGAAAAAAACTTAAATAGGGTCGGGTAGTATCCCCAAACCCAGGGAAAATGAAGCAGCAATGAAGGAAATAATAACTCAAAACAACTTCGAAGTTTTGAGTATTCCTGAAGAACAAGTGCCTACAATTCTGGAAGAGGGAGAAACCCACCAATCTTAAGATCCGAATTGAGAAGGAAATAAAGAAACAGTTGTGATAAACCAGGGTCCTCTTGTTGATGGTATCTCTCCTTCTTATGCAGATATGGCAAAAAAAAAGAAACCAATGAACTCTGGTTCATCTGATGAAGATTCTATTGAGAGGTCCTCAAAAAAAGGACGTGAATCTCATAAGACAGTCAAGGAGGAAGAAGCAGAAAGGTTGAAGATGCAAGGAAGCCAACCTACAATTGAAATGTCTCTTACCAGGAACACCCAAAACAGACCTTCTAAAGGAGGCCCTCCTCCTTCTGATAATAATAAATAATGAATATCGTCTCTTGGAACTGAATAGGGCTCAAAAATCCATCAAAAGTGGAAGTTGTAAAAGATCTATTAAGAATGGCTTCTCCAGATATCCTTCTGCTCCAGGAGACCCAAATAGAAGAGGGATGCCTTCTTTCCTCAAGCAATAAGTACTGGAAAACGAATGTAGGTAAGTCTGTGAGTGCTCGAGGTACTGTTGGCGGAATCGCTACCTTGTGGCCTGAGAATCTTTTTTCTATGATCAACACTCATGCAATGTAGCATTGGTTATACACAGAGCTTCAACACTCTCAAAGTAAGAATTCTCTTGCCCTTTTTAATCTATACGTACCAGACAACTACCAAGAAAAGCTTGAGTGTTGGAATTCTCTGTCTGCTTTCCTATCAGCCAACACATTCTCCAATATTATCGTTGCTAGCGATTTAAATGTTATTTTGGAAGCTAAAGAAAAAAAAGGGGGTGTTAGTGCGAGAGACCCTATGCTTAATTCAGTAGAAAATATTATTCTAACGTGGGAGTTGATTTACTTCAAGCCCAAAATGGGAAGATTCACGTGGACTAGCAATCGAGTTGGTGCAGCAAATATTTATGCCAGGATTGATCGCTTTTTAGTCTAGAGCTCATTGCTGAGTAGGAAAATTTTTATTTCATATAGCATATTAGCCAAGCTTACCTCAGATCATAAGCCGATCATGCTGCTGACTGAAGATGAAGAGGACTTGGGACCCATTCCCTTTCAGCTCAGCCCATTATGGAAAGATCAAGAAGGCTTTATGACCATTGTTTCAAAGGCTTGGGATATTCTTGTGATAGGATTGTCGAATTTTGTATGGGAGAGAAAGCTTAAAAATACAAAGGATGCACTGAAGAAATGGGTTAAGCTCTCACAGAAAAATCCAATAAGTGACCAGAAAGAAGCCCTCAGTAAGTTAGAGGAAATTCAAATGGAAATAGACAATTCGGAAATCACCCCTGCTCTGTTGGAAAAAGAGAAAAGAGCACAGTTTATCTCATTCATAGCTCTAAGAAGAGAAGAGGAGTACTAGAGATTAAAGTCAAGGAGTACTTGGCTGCAAGCTGGTGACCAGGACACTTCTTTTTTTCACAAGTAGTGTAGAGCCAGAATATCTCAAAATCATATTTCAGAGATTTATTCTCTATTTGGTGAATATTTTAAAGGAATTACTCAAATAAAACAGGTGGTTGAAGCTCATTTCCAGAAACATTTTAGTGAATATGGTCGCACAGACTCAGATTTAAAAGAATATTTCCTTTCCAACATCCCTTGCATGGTGACAGAGGAAGAAAATATTGAGTTAATGAATCCTTTTGCAGAACCAGAAATTGTTGATGTTATTTGGGCTATGGAACCGGATAAAGCCCCAAGCCCTGACGATTTCTCTTTCCACTTTTATCGAGTTTGTTGGAAAGTTATCAGGAAAGATCTCCTCTGGATGCTAAAATCTTTTCATTTAAAAGACAAAGTTGTTGGATGCACAAATTCCACATTCTTTGCTTTAATTCCTAAACAAGTTAACCCTTCTTCTTTTGATTGATTCAAGCCTATTTCGTTATGTAATGCATCTTATAAAATTTTCTCTAAACTCTTAGCTAACAGGATCAAACCTCTGCTTGGGAAGTTGATCTCACCTCTCCAAGGTGGGTTGGTCAAAGGGAGGCATATTTTGGATAATGTAATACAAGTTCAGGAAGCCATGCATTCAAGCTTTCGCAGGAAGGAGAAGGGCATGTTAATCAAACTTGACATGGCAAATGCATTCGACAGGGTAAAGTTATCCTTTCTATTCTCAGTTCTTCGTTCTTTTGGCTTTAGCCCTGCATTTATAAATTTGATAAAATTATGCATTGATAAACCTTGGATAGTGCAATTAGTAAATGGTAGACCAACAAACTTCTTTCAAGCAACCAGGGACCTTCGTCAAGGCTGTCCTATTTCGTCGTTTCTGTATATTCTTATGGCAGATTCTTTAAGTAGGAAGTTAACAGAAGGGAAAAATGTCGGGATCATCCCAAGCATATCTTCATCAGTTGGAGTAGAACCTATTAACCATGCTCTATTTGTGGACGATACTATGATTTTAGGTGGGGCTTCTTCAAACATGGCAAGAGTATTTTCAGATATTATGAAACAGTTTTGTATCATTTCAGGAGCACTTATTAATATTTGAAAGAGTGTGGTGTATTGTTGGAATTTGGATCAATCTACAGTAGCATATATTTCTCATATTTTGGGTTTTGAAGGGTTTGTTGATTGGGATAAGGTTAAGTACTTGGGTCTACCATTAACCCTTGGGCATAACAACCCTTCACTCTGGATGGATATCATTGGCAAGTTAAAAGCTAAGATTGCTTTGTGGGGTGGCCACTGGCTGACGAAGGTAGGAAAGCTCATCTTGATAAAGTCTATTCTTTCATCCCTTCATATTTACTAGCCATCCCTCCTCCTGGCTCCGAAAAAGATCATGGATCAGATTTCCAAGCTACTCGGAGACTTTCTTTGGAGAGGTGGAACACAAAATCAAAACTGTATGCATCTGGTTTATTGGGAAATTGTAAAAAGGCATGTTCTTGAAGGCGGGCTGCAAATCAGAGATCCAGGTATGTCTAATTTAGCTATGGGAGGAAAATTGCTATGGCAGTTGTTCTCTTATAAAAAGCACCTAGCCAGCCAATTTTTTTTGAAAAGATATCTTCATGGAGGCAATCTAAGAAACCTTCAGTTGACAAATAATCCAAAAGGATCTAATATCTGGAATTTGTGCAGAAGATGTATTGATTTTTTTTCCCAGCATTTATACAGAGTTCCAAGAAATGGTAGGCAAACGTATATGTGGAAAGATAAAATTCTAGGGAAAGCGTCTCTCAATTCAGGCGTAACTTTCAATGAGCTGATGATCTTGTTAGTTAATAAAGATCTCCACCATATTTCTAACTTTATCATTTGGGATTGCAAAGGAAATTGGCAATCGTGGTCCTTTCCCAAATTACCAGAACGTGACTTTCTTTTGCAGTCTCAACAGAATTCGTTGCTACAGAAATTAAGTGGCATGGCTCTAATTCATTCTTCTCATAAGGATACGTGGGGATGGGGACCCATAGTAGTTTACACTGCTGCTAAAGGATTTAAGTTTTTACAGAAATCGCAGGTCTCACGATGCATCTTATTGGAAGATGGTTTGGAATTCACCCAACGTTCCAAAAGTAAACTTTTTTACATGGACCATTATGCATCAAAAAGTATTAACCAGTGAAAACTTATTAAAATGAGGATTCTATGGTCCTTTTAGATGTTGCTTCTACCTACAATTAGCAGAGACTTCACCTCATATCTTTGTTGGGTGCGTTTTTGCTCAGGAAGTTTGGGCTCATTTTCTGTGTGGGTTGCCTTCTTTTGCTCCTATAAATTCTGATCCTGACATTCTTTTTAAAAGTTGGCAGTCAAGGTATCCAGACTTTTCAACCAATCCAGCATGGAGAAAAATATGGCAAGTCGTTCCCAAATTTGTGTGGTGGAAAATTTGGCTGGTTAGAAATGATCTGATTTTCAACGGTAAAGTTTCGAAGTCTAAAATTGTAGCTATAAAAGCAAAGGCTTTTCTTTTGGAAGTAGTTGGAAATCCTCAAATAAAATCAAATTAGAAGATGAGTAAAAATGGTTGGGATTGAGGCAAGAGGATAAAGTTCAGTTGGGATCGAGCAAGCCAGTTATTAAACCAACTTGGCAGATTAGAATTTCAGAGAAGGAATTTTCATAATGGTGGGAATTGAATAATAAAGTCTCAATCTTCTTCGATGGAGCGTCAAAAGGAAATCCGGGGAAAGCTGGAGCAAGGGGTTTGATCTATTATCCTGGTGGAATGCTTGAAACCAGTTTCAGCTGGGGAGTAGGACATCTTACAAATAATCAAGCAGAATTATATGCCCTTCTAAAAGCTTGTCAAATGGAAAAGGCAGCAGGACACAACAATATTTAGATTTCAAAGTTTAACAATTCAAGGTTGAATGTTACCATGCAAAGGCTACAATTCATTTTAACTGATTGTGTCTCAGTCACTTCTTATCATATTCTCGGATATTTAAATAAGCTGGCAGATTACAAAGCCATTTAGGGTTGTCTACTTTCTGCAGGAATGATTAGCTTGAATGATGGCCCTAGCTCGATGAATCATATTCCTTGAGGAAAAGAAAAATCTTGATTCTACTAAGCTGATTTTTTGGAACAAATGTAATCAGGCGATGGCCCTTTAAATTCTTTATCAATAAAAATGAAAAAAAAAATATTAATCATTTTGGTTAAAAAAAAATATGACACTTTAGTTATACAAGTGTTTACATGTCGACACTTGAGTTAAAGCACCATGGAACTTATGTTAGCCTGTTAAATAAGTGTTCATGCATTCAGTTAGATATTGAGATCACTTTGATGTCAGTTAACTATCAGTTAATGTCCATGATGGAAGGTATGACACATTAGTTGTGCATGATGAAGAGTTCAATGTAAGGATTGATTATTCCAAGAAAGAAATTCGAAATTGTAATGCATGGGTGCATAAATCTCATGCAACCATTCACCCTAGTTTTCATGGCAATGATTTTGGCTTGTTATTAATGTGCTTGGCACATGAAAAGTTTATCACAGTTGATACAGTTGATCTCTATTCTATATTGCTTCGTATTCTCTCTTATTGGGCAATCTACTATTTTGTAAAATCCATTCTCTCCGATCTATCATATTATACTCTAAAGAATTGTTGGGTTTTTCATCCTCATTATTTTGAGGGTTTTCCCAAGGTACATCTTGTGTTGTAGAGGAATGATTTGTGTGATTGAATGTTCCATTGTTTCTATTGTTCAATATCTCTACAATTAAATTTTTAAAGTTCAAAGATCTTCATATTGGCTCAAACATCAACATTGTATAAGAGCTCAGGATGTGAAGGAGTTGAGTTTGTGCAAGCAACTAGAAGCCTACGTAGATCTTGAGGAGTTGAGGAAAGTTTTGAAGAGCCATGGCATCAATCTCCATTCGACTCGAAGACCTTCTTAAGGGAACTTCCAATTTCAACACTTGGAAGGTGAGAGTATTGAACATTCTTGAGGAACACGACCTTAACAGCTATGGAGGATCCTACAACTAAATGTAGGGAAAGTCAACTTCAAGAAGAATCAAGGAAAGGTAATGTTAGTATTGAAGTAGTGACAAATGAAGATGATCTTCTCCAAACTACTATTGATGGTCTCCATCCACATGGGAAACATTATTAGCTACGGTAAATGGTCGAGAGGAGCAACCTAACTTTGAGAGGTTGTTGCATGACTTCCTCCAAGAAGAGAGGTGAATCCAAAGCAAATTAGTGTGCACCAAGGAAGGAAATATTTCCCTCATGGCAAGAATGAATAAAGGGAGGAAACCATTCACTCCAAAGAAGAAAGAGTTCAATAAAGACTTTGACAAGTTGAAGGTTCGATGCTACAATTATCAAAAGAAGGGTCATTATGCACGAGAGTACAAAGCAAATAAAAAGGGTGAAGATCAGTTTCATGCATCTACCGAAGTAGAAGAAGATGAACCTTTTCAGAAGAAATCATCCGAGGAAGAAAATGATGACCGTCGGAAGGAGTATTTCCCTCAGTGCAGAAGAGCATTCACTCTAGTTTGCATGGGATCCAAATTATCCATGCAGAGATTCGCTACCTTTTGCATGAGAGTAAATTTGTAGAGTTTAAGTTGTAGTGAAGAAAGAAGATCGAGATATAGGGACTCCAGTAATCTCCGCAAGGAAGCAGAGAGTAAGAAGGATCCTACACAAAACTATAAAAGATAAGTTTTTGTAGTTTGATTATCATATGCTTTTATCAAATCTAAAGGGTTTTGAATGTGTTTCATTACAATTATTTAGAGATCGATACTCCTAGTATTAGGAAGTATGTTATAAGGATAACATGATTGAGCATCTACTATAATCTTTTATTAGAAAATAGTAAAAACTCATGAAGTACATGCTATGATTAATTAAAGAAAAATATAGGTATGCATAACATTACATGATATTAGAATGGGGTTATGATGAAAGATTGGTTAATATATGTACATAATTGTGTGAATCATTGCCAGTGCATTGAAGTATTATTGTGAATGAATGCCATGGCCATGCAATGTTTTTAACCATTGGAATAAAATTGTCTCGCGGGGAAAAACCCTATGCCCTGACCTACAAGCATAGAATGGCATGTATTGAATGTAGAGTGATGGTTGATATTGAAAGAGAGCAGGAAGCTTCTAGGAGCATATCGGGAGGTTCCTATAATTCTACGGGAAGAAGCCTCCATCCATATATATATCCATAATAGAATCCCTAATACTATTTTGAAAGATGAGGAAGACTCTTGAAGATAGTTAAGTTATCTTATTTGCTTTCATGTGGCAAAAGAGCTTCAGTATGTTTCAAACATAGATAGAGGACCCAGTTTACTATTCTCACATTCACATGTTGAGAGGGAGAAGATAGGTTTGCTAGCTCTTGAAGAACCAGTGAAATTGGTTAATTAACCTCCTACTATGTGGATACCTACATGATGCTCATATTTAGAAGGAAGCAGATCACAATATTCAAGAATCTTCTCATGATTCTTGGGATTAGAAGTATGCTAGTCACCAGATAATATTTTCCTCAGTTAAGGAAAATAATTAGTAGAGTTCCTAAAGAGATTCAGGACAATGCATTGCAAGTCCATGGCCACAAATATGATGATGAATTTGAAGATGATACATTTTCATATTTGATGTATCTCAAAGTCAACTGAGATGTACCCAAATATCACCACGCTAGATATATGCTTTGTAGTTAGTACATAGTCATGTACAACAAAGCATGTGTTGAGGTACCTCCTTGGTATGAGTGAATATGGATACAGATATGTCTCGGACAGTGAAATAAAGTTTCAAGGATGTATGGATTATGACCATTTCAATGGTTGAGTAAGATCACGTCAAAGATGTTGCTTCATATAGACCATATTGTATAACAATAAAGCTTCAAGATGTTCCTAGTCAGATATATCTAAGACATGGTGCAAAAAGGAGCAGTACAACTCCAGTAGACATCCATAGATGAGCAGAATTGCCATCATACTTACTAAGCCTCTGTCCAAAGTAAAGTTAAGTACTTCTCAGACAAGCTTGGTGTAATACATAAATACTCTTCTAGTTGAAGAGGGAGTATTGATGTGTCTTCATAGGCAGCAACAGATAAAGTCCCCACTAGTTAGTCATGAGGGATATGAATCAAAAAGTTCTCCCCACCGGTAAGTCATAAGTGATACATGGCTCAGACACAGGTTAGCCAGGCAGTGATATATGGCTCGGTCTAGCTATGTAGTGGTACATGGCTCCATTAACTCATGCTACAGGTAAACCACTAAGTTGTACATAGCTATGATAAGTCATGGTACATGACTCGTGCAACCAGGGGTTGTAGTATCTATTGTGAGAGAATTCACATGAGTAGAGACATAGTCACGGTCTCCAAGACTATCATATACTCGAGAAGAGTTATAGTCTGGACTGTTGGGGAACAATCAAACCTCTTGGAGAGGTCAAATAACCACATAGTTGGCTAGAGGGATACTGGGGTATAAATAAAATAATATGAAATCACTAAGAATGTGGTCAGGCCTTGTAGAACATCACAAAGAATGGAAAGCTCATAGAGAACTTCTCCAGATAGTAGAAGATTCTAGAAGTCAATAAATGTTGAAGATTGAAAGGAAAGATGAGATTTTCCTTCTGCAAATATTACACATTTAATGTGCAGTATTTTTTTTTAGTAAATGATGGATTTGAAATCCATGGTTTCTAGTATAGGGAAACTATTATATGTTATGTTATCAAGCTATTGATTTAGCCTAAGATAAGATATGTTTGTTACATCTGGTACTATAGAAGAAAAAGTGTTTTACAAATAGTACTACATGTAGAGAAGCATTGTACCTTGGAAAGCTACTCGTTGGGTTAAAAGCTTGAGTCTATAGCTTTCCGAAAACCCTATGTATTATGATAAAACACATTGAGATGAAGTTTCACTTCATCAAAGAAATGGTCCAGTAAGTTAAGACTTTAGTACAATGATACTGAAGAGCAGATTGAAAGAATGTAGATGTGTTAACAAATCCTCTGTTTGTGACGAAGTATAGGTACTTCCAAGACAAGTTGGGTATAGCAAAAAATGCATGGTATGGAAAGAATTCCTCCCTCGCTAAGAGGGAGTGTTAAATGTACAACATTTGCAGTCATTCTCCAAGCCAATACTTGTGCAACTGAGATTGGGCCTCATGTGTTGAGGTAGAGAGGCTGAGTTGGACTCAGTAACTTGGAGTGGATCCATTAGGGTGAAGCTAAGGATGACTAAAGACTTGTGAGTAATACAAGTCCTATACCCTCATATGATTGAAGTGGTGATGTTGTAAGGTCTTGTGAGTAATACAAAGGCTATAAACCCTGTGAGTAATATCAAGTCGGACTTATGGGTAATATCAAGTCATGATTCTCATAGAAAGTACCCTATGAGATGGACCTCCAGTTCTGAAGGTGGGCTTGTGAGTAATATCAAGCTAGACTTGTGAGTAATATCAAGATGGACTTGAGTGTAATATCAATTCATGATTATCATGTGGACACCCAGTGATAGTGGTTACACATGGGGTGGACCTCCAGTCATAGAGGTAGATGCTTTACATGTTGAAGAATCAAATGTTATGTGATGTATTAATAACCATGGTCTTTCGAAATGGATAAAGCTATTAAGTATTCTCTAGAGATTGATCACCTCTAGAGTGAATTACTTTAGCATATGACTATATGGTCCGGGAGTAATACAATATGATCATAGCATATGAAAATTCTTCTGAGTATAATATGATATGATAGATAAATAAAGTTAACACATATTGACCATGCAGAAAGATGAAAGATGAAGAGATAAGCAATAAATATATAATGAGAAAAGAGAATTCAAGTTTCCCTTGCTGACGACTAAGTGAAGTCAAGTTGGAAAGCTTCAGTTAAATATGAATGCCTCAATTAGTGCTTCAGTTAAAGCATCAGTTAAAATATTAATGTATGGAATCAGTTAAGTAAAGAAGAGATCAATGGTCACTCCAGTAAATCAATCAGCATGATTTAGTTAATAATAGTTAACTAAGTGTTAAAGAAATATGGACTAGTTAACTAAAGTGTAAACACTTTAGTTAAACTAAAAGAAGACACTTAATTTAATCAAAATACGACACTTTAGTTATAAAAGGGTTTGCATGTTGACACTTGAGATAAAGCGTTATGGAACATATGTTAGCATGTTAACCAAGTGTTCATACATTCAATTAGATATTAAGTTCACTCCAATGTCAGTTAACTATCAATTAATGTCCAAGATGGAAGGTATGACACATTAGTTGTGCATGATGAAGATTTCAATGTAAGGATTGATTATACCTTGAAAGAAATTTGAAATTATAATGCATGGGTGCATAAATCTCATGTAACCGTTCACCCTAGTTTGCATGGTAGTGATTTTGGCTTGTTATTAAAGTGTTGCACACATGGCAAGTTTATCACAACTAATAAAGTTTCTCTCTATTCTCTATTGCATTGTCTTCTCTCTTATCGGGCAATCTTCTATTTTGTAAAATCCATTCTCACTGGTCTATCATATTATATTTTAGAGAATTGTCAGGTTTTTCATCCTCACTATTTTGAGGGTTTTCCCAGTGTACATCTTATGTTATGGATGAATGATTTGTGTGATTGAATGTTCCATTATTTCTATTGTTCAATATCTCTACAACTAAAGTTTTAAATTTCAAAGAAAATTCATATTTGCTCAAACATCAACACTTGTATCCACTACAACTTTGACAAGTTTGGTGGAATATTGACAGGATTTAGCTAGAACTTTTATTTGATCAAATAAAATGAGTTTATTGGTAAAGGAAGAGTGGTCGACATTAACAAATTTAGAGATGTAATTATGGTTTAAAATAGATTGTATGTTTAAGTCTAGTTTTTTATATAATGAGCAATTTTGACAATTTATAACACCTTCCATATACAAGCTTTGACAAACATCTGAATGAAGGAGGGGGTAAACTTTGTTTTTCACATTATTAAAGAGGTTCTTCAAGGTTTTGTTGGGTTTAAAGATAATTAAAATGTTCTTTTTGGTAATAATTTTGCAATTTTTTACTGACATGTTAGATCTAAGGAAGGTAAGTTTAGCATGTACTGGAATTTGGAGGAGGATGGGTTTTCAAAGGAAAAAATTAAATAAAGCTTTATTGATTTGGGAGTTAGTGTAGCCAATGTTTTATAGAGTTTTTCAAAGATGAGTTTTCTATATGTCAAGGTTATTGTTATCTAAGATCCTAGGATCCCTACTGAACAAAGTGTTGAGAACGACATCTTTTTGGGTGGCTAGTGATGGGATTAAGCATGAGGATACCTATAAGTGTAGGATTTTTTTCTTGTAAACTTAGTGGGATAGGGTATCTGCTTCATTTTGTTTGGAAACTAGCACATCTAGGAAGGGGAGCTTGTCATAGTTTTGGGTCTCTATAGTAAATTGGATGCCTTAAAAGATCAAGTTGAGGTAAGTAAAAAATGGATTGAGAACGGTGTGACAATAGTTCCAAATGTCATAAGTACCTTTGACAAATTGATACCAATGTTATAGTTTCATGGGAAAGCTTTTCAATTTATTTTTTCTCAAAATATTTCGCATACATATTATCGACAATAGGAGATAAGTAGGATCCCATGGTAGTCCCTCTCTTTCTTCATAGAAACTCTCTCCAAAAGAAAATTAAGGTAGTTAGGGAGACACCATCAATTCCCACTTGGAGATCACTCTCCTTTATGTGGATGGCTTCAATTTAATTAAAAAACCCAAAAGAGTCCTCAATGAAAGAGAAATTGTGGCTTACTAGAGGGTTGAAGAATTTTTAACTAAGAAACTAACTAAATTGTAAGAATGGGAGTTGATGGTACTCATAATGGAATCAAGGATGCCTTCATGAGTTTTGGGTTGACCATGTGTTTAAGGGGTAAGAGGATTTTGAGGAATTAAATGCTTCTTTATGTCATGACCAAGGGTGGATTTATTAGATTTTGGTTTAGGATATAATAGTTGGTTGAGGAAAGGGGTGATTCATTTTTTAAACATAGTAATTTAGTTAATGATGGTGATAGATGAATTTATGGCATTAATGATGCATTTAAGAAGGATGTCCTTTAACGTACCCAACCCCAAACCAGGGGAAGGTTGAATTAAGTTTTTGCATGGTGAATCGGGTCTCTAAGGCTAGGCCTTCAAATAATGAATTTTAATCAGATAATTATTATAATAATTAAAATAGTCCCAATGGTTATTACAACCTTCTGACTTAACCATACCATCCCGACGTTTTTGACATTGGGAATCAGAAATTAGAACACTATTGTAACACATTTAAATCACTATACAGATGTCGACGTTCCGATCTCATAACTCAATTCTTCTTACGTCGTCACGAGTCTGAACTTTCTCAATGGTCATGCTGATTTTGATGTCAATAATTTGGTGTCGGCACTAGTATGATGATCCATTCATAATGATATGTTGATCTCAACGTCAACATGTCAGAACTTGGGAGTCAGTATTAGCTAAACAAATTCCCAATGACCCTTTCGACGTCGACATCACCACCTCGGCATCGAAACTTCAGATGATTCACATGCACTGGGGACTATTACCCTTCGACTCAGAAGTTGAAAGTTGGAAGAGGGGAAAAACAACACCTCCATAAGCCAACCCCGATTCTGCCTCGACACTTCAGCACTATGACACTTCGATTATGCCTTTAACCTTTCAATTATGAATTCATTTGCATATCATATCAACCATTAAAGACACATTTGCAATCTAACCAAAAACAAATAGACATGAATAAGGGATATGGAAGCTTCCATCAAAATCAGGTATGAAACAACTAAGATTTCCAACAAATTTCGAGTGGAAAACCATCCAATCTTGCATCTGATCATTTACAAATTAAGCATCTATTCAATAGAGTTTATATCAGCCACCAAGGGCACATTAGCAGGGATAAATAGAATATATACACTCATAAATACATGTATCAAGATCAAATATCACAATCAAGAAGAATGTATAAGTTTCCAAGCAGCCAAACCATCAAATCTGCATCCAATCATTGATACATAACCATGTACATCAACAGTAAAGAGTTAATCCATTCAGGGTGTTATAGCAACAATCGAAACATCATATAAACTTGTAAATTATTATAAAATAAATCACTTATCTCATCAAAAGGAAACTGACATCAAACGGTCCATATAAAACCCAACCTTAGGCACTACCAATCCAAATCCTCTTGGATAGGCCACCCATGTGCTAAGGCCACAGATACACAAGCAAAGGTGCACTCAAGAATAGTTCAATTATAAATTTGAGTATCCACAACTAAATTCCTCACCAACGACTTAGTCCTCCACCCGACTATCAGGTGCAATGGTAATCCATTCACCTCCTAGGTCCCTCAATACATCACCATTCATCATTAGGATTTATGTACAGGTCTAGGACGAAGACAAACAGTGGACACATAGGAACTATACCAAATATGCTTATGCTTACTTCAAACACAATATCTCAATTCTCCAAGCACACAATTCGCACACATAGCAGAGCCTACATGGCTTACCAATCTCTTAGAAAGGATGGCGTGATCAACAACCAACCATCCAAGTAACCGCTTCCCAAGGAGATCAACTAAGGATTTATAGACCAAAGGAGGCAATTTGAACCCAAGGTGGTTAAAAAAACCAAGGTAATCCAACTTGAGTTACCCGAAGGAGGTTACTCAACTATATAAGATCCATTCGATTTCCACCAAGGCAACTCGAATTAGTCAGATGAGGAATTACACAAGCCAAGATACCTTCCTGGAATATCAAGAGAGGAGTGTGACACAGGGAATTACAATTTTTACATGCACTGGCTAAAACTAGCAAGTGAAGGTGCCTTTATGCAAGTGGGGGTTACAAAACCAAGTGTAACCTCCCAAAAAGGGAATTACAAAACCACTAAAGGGGAAAATTAACAAGTGGAACCCATCAAGCCAAGCATAAGGTGTAAAAAATAACTCTAAAGGACAAAATAATCGCAAGTTGGGTATGTTGTGCAATGTTTGGGTGACCCTCAACCAATAAATTCACCAAAGCATAAATACGGACTAGGATAAACAAACTTAGTCCAATTGGTTCTAAATTGCTAGGAATGTCCCCATCCCCCCTCACACTATGGATCAAGGCCTCCCATACTCTTTTGTGGTTTATGGTGTGTCAATTGTTTTTATTAATTAATTAGTTACAAAAATAATAATAATGTCCCTTAGTCCTTAAAGACCCTTTTCTTGGCACTTAGTGGCACAATAATAAATAATTACAAATTGCATATATCTATGGCTTAACACATGGGGTATTACATTGACCTCCCCCTTAAACAATGCATTGTCCTCAATGCATATTACATGCATGCCTTTACAAAAGGATAACATACATGCCTTAGAAATACAACATCTTTCAAACTCTCACAGACATGCCCATACATGCCTGAGAAAGATAACATCTTTCTAACTCTCACAGACATTCCCATACATGGCTCATAAAGATAACATCTTTCTAACTCTTGTAGATATACCTATACATGCCTTAGAAAGATAACATCTTTCTGACAACAATACTTCCCACTACCACCTACTTTCTTGTCTGTCTCAACTACCTAAGGGAGAACCAAGACTAGTAGAGTGGACTCAATGAAGCAAGGGCCAGTCTTCAATCTCCATTACAGGGTCTTCAAACCTCATTACAAAGCCTTCAAACTTCAACAAATATACATCCACTTCAAAATCATATTTCATTCACTCATATGAATAACATCAGGTATAAAAATATGTGATACACGATGTAAATATATTCTTCTACAAGACACTTTCTTCACATTGCAACAACCACATGGTTAGCATCACACACACACACACACACATTTTTTAATGTGGTTCATGTCCGATGATCGGGAGCTACATCCATGGAAATAATCCAAGGGGGGCCACCTGAAGGGGCCACGCCCTGTTAGTCTATTTTCCAATCCTATCCTTGGCACCAACATGGGTGCTTGACCTTGAAGGACCCAAAGAGAATTGAACCCCCGACTTTGAACTTATCCATCTTGGTCCTGAAATATCCAATCAATTGAGCTACCCATAGATTTCACACACACACACACACATATTGTCCAACATAAAATACATCTTTCAATAAATAAAGGTCTAAATAATCACATGAAATAAATTTCATGAAATCACAGCATTAAATAAATACATTTTATTCCATTTCACTCTACTTCACCTAGGATACATGAAATACGTCCAAAGTACACGAAATCAAAGCACTTTGAAAAGCGTCTACCCAAAACACATTCTAACCAATTTCAACAACGCATTAGGTACACATTGTAAGTTACTTGAAACACATGAATTGCATTATATACATACTCTACCAAGATACATGAGATGCATTAAACATGTTTTCTAATCATTCACACACATGAAATGCACCAATTAATTCAACCAATCTCATGAAGTGCATAAAGTATACCAATCAATGCCATGAAGTGCATTAAGTATCCTTTCTTCATGAAAAGCATTCTAATCAAACAATCACATGCATATTCTTTACCAACAGTTACATGGAATACTATCAAGATACTTTTACAACAAAATGCATGAAATATTACTATGATACTCTGCAAGGATGCCTTTCAACAAAGATACTTTCCCAGAGAGATACATTTCACAAGTTCATAAAGACATTCATATCACAAACATACTTTTCTAACAATATCACAAGGATACCTCTCTAACAAAGATCACAAAGATCAAAAAAAACTTCAGACAAGATAAAATTATAAGAAATAGTTCCAATCTAACTAAGAAACCAAAAAGGCCATAACAAATAGCAGCTAAACAAGTTCTCCAATAGTTGGGTCATTCTGAATGTTGTTGATCCTGTATGCATCACTTCCTCTCTCAGGAAAATTCATGTAGTAGTGGTTCCCTTTACATTTCCAACATTCGATAGGTGGTCTTGTTTCTTCATCTCTTCTGGCTTTGCTTGGTTATGGTTGTTCTTGATGATTACTAACTGGAGGTTGGGATCTCTTCTTCTTTTGCTCTCACTTGTCCTCTTTCTTACCTTTTCAGTCTTTTTGATGTGGAGCTTTGTTCTTATTTTGATTATACAAATGCTTGGGATTCCAAGCAACTTAATTAAGGTTCTTTGGTCTATTAAACTGAATCTTGTCCCCATATAAATCTAATAAACCATTGAGAAACCTTTGAATCTTCTCCTTTACATCCTTCACAAAATATGCATATTTCAGGAGTTCTAAGAACCTCTTCTCATAAGCTTTCATGCTCATGCTGCCTAGATTGAGTTCAAGAAGTCTTCCATCTTCTTGTCATAGAAAAATTCTGAGAGATACTCCTTCTGGAAGTAATTTTGAATTTCCTCCAAGAGATTCTTTCTTCGTCAATGTCTTTCAGCTTGACCAGTTGGTCCCACCATATAGAAGCCTTACCTTGCAAGTGGTAGATAACTACCCTTGCTTCCATGTTTGGTAAGTATAGATAAAACAGGAAAAACTTCGACGTTCCCAAAAACCAAGCTTTTGCTTCCTCACCATGCTTTACTTCTCCATTAAAGGTTAGAGGCTTGATTCTTCTTAGTTCCCCTACCAATTCATTCATCCTCTTCTTGTATCTGATTGGGGATCTTTCAGGACTACTTTATGACCTAGTTGATGAGTACCTTTCCCTTTTTGCTGTAGAGGGAACGTGACAAGGTCTTCTTGAAGATGATAGAGACCTCTCCCAATTTTTCCTTGGTACATTGTTTCTTTGTGTGTTTTCTTGCAATTGTTTTAGATCATGCGTGATTCATTCTTGCATATGAATTATCCTTTCATTGTCTTCTCTACGTTTCCTTATCGAGTCCTCCAGACTTAAGGATTTAGTACTTATCTTGTGTCCATTTTCCCCTCCTTCCCTTGGCCCAACAAACTTCTATTCAGAGTTGTATGGATTCTATGCATCATTAAACTCCATCTCCTCCCCTTTGCTGCTTGATTAACTGACACTGAAAGCTGGGATCTGTTCATTTCTCAATTATTGTTATCTGACCAACATATGTTCATCCATTGATCATACTACTTTCATCTCAACAAAGATAAAAAGGTTTCTTTAGAAAGCAGTAAAAAAGCCATTACATGCATGTTGAAAAGTGCAAATCAAGCAAATTGACCAAATGATATTGAACGCTACTACGCTTCCAAAGTTCATAAAAAAAGAACAAGCCAAAATGAAACATAACTCATATAACAATAAAACATAATTCATACAAGAAACTGATCTTTAATCTCTTAACTTCTAAAATTAAAAGGTAGGATACAACTGAACCGATCTCTGAAGTGAGGCTTTTGATTCTTCCATTAACATAAGGGAGGGGGGGTGAATTTTTTTTCATAAGCACATTTATAATCTCCAAATGCACATAAACAAAAAGTTTATAACTCCGTGTAAGGCCTGACAACCACAGTGTTGGAACCTAATCTCTAATACCACTTTGTAACATACCCAACCCCGAACCCAAGATCGGATACACCAAGTGACCAGGGGAAGGCTAAATTAAGTTTTTTCATGATGGATCAAGTCTCTAAGGCTAGGCCTTTAAATAATGAATTTTAATCAATCAACATAATTAAAACAATCCCAACGGTTATTACAACCTTCCAACTTAACCATACCCTCCCAACATTTCCAACATCGGGAGTCAGAAATTGAAATGCTAGTGCAAAACAGTTAAATCACTATATCGATGCCGACGTTTCGATCTCAGAAATCCATTCTTGCGATGTCAAACATCGGACATTGACACAAATCTGAACTTGTTTCTTAACAGTCACATCAATTCAAATGTCGGTACTTCGACATCAACATCGCTACGATGATCCATTCACAATGATATGTCGATCCTGACGTCAACATGTTGGACCTCAGGAGTCAATACTAGCTGAACAATAAATTCCCAATGACCTTTCAATGCCGACATTGGCATCGCCACCTTGACATTGAAACTCCGTACGACTCACTTGTACTAGATGCTATCACCCTCTGACTTGGAAGTTGGAAGTCAAAAGTGGGAATGGAACCATAGGTCCACAAGCCAACCCCCATTCTACCTTTGAAACTTCGACACTTCAATTTCGCCTTCAACCTTTCAATTATGAATTCATTTGTAGATAAGATCAACCACTGAGGGTGTGTTTGCAAGTTAAGAAAAAGCAAATAAACATGAATAAGAGATATGGAAGCCACCATAAAAACAAATATGAAACAACTAAGATTTCTAGGAAATTCCAAGTGGAAAACCATCCAATCATTAACAAATTAAGTAACTATTCAACAAAGCTTATAATAGCCACCAAGGGTGCATTAGCAGAGATAGACATGACATATAAACTCATAAATACATATATCAAGCTTCCATCAATCAGATCTCACAGTAAAGAAAATGTACAAGTTTCCAAGTATTTAAACCATCAAATCTACATCCAACCATTGATACATAACCATGTACATCAATATTAAATAGTTCATCCATTCATGGCACTATAACAATAATAGAAACATAATATAAACTTGTAAATTATCATAAAATAAATCACTTATCTCATCAAGAGGCAATTGGCATCAACCGGTCCACATACCACCCAACCTTAGGCACTGCCAAGCCAAATCCTCTTGGACAAGCTGCCCCCGAACTAAGGCCACAGATCCACAAGCATAGGTGCACTCAAGAATAGTTCAATTATCATTTTCAACAACCACAACACAATTCCTCATCGCCTACTTACTCCTCCACCCTACCACCTAGTGCAATGGTAATCCCTTCACCTCCTAGGTCCCTCAGGACATCAACATTCACCATCAAGAATTATGTGCAGGCCTAGGATGGAGACAAGCAGTGGACACAAATGAACTATACCTGGGTTGCTTAGGCTTACTTCAAACATAATATCCTAGTGCTCCAACCACACATTTCACACACATACCAAAGCTTACGTGGCTTACCAAGCTCTTAGCAAGAATGACATGATCAACAACCAACCATCCAAGAAACCCCTTCCCAAGGAGATAAACCAAGATTTATAGACTAAAGGAGGCAATTCAAACAAAAGGAGGTCAAAACAAACCAGGGTAAGCCAACTTGAGTTACTCGAAGGAGGTTACTCAACCATATAAAATCCATTTGAATTTAACCAAGACAACTCAAATTAGTGAAAGGAGGAGTTACACAAGCCAAGATACCTTCCCAGAATAGAAAAAGAGGAGTGTGACACAAGGAGTTACAATTTTCACATGCACTAGCTAAAAATAGCTAGTGAGGGCGCCTTTGTGCAAGTGGGGGTTACAAAATCAAGTGTAACCTCCAAAAAAGGGAGTTACAAAACCACTAAAGTGGCATGTTCAACAAGTGGAACCCATCAAGCCAAGCATAAGGTGTCAAAAATAACTCCAAAGGCCAAAATAATCACAAGTTGGGTCTGTTGTAAAATGTTTGGGTGACCATCAACTAATCAAGTCACCAAATCATAAATACATACTAGGATGAACAAAATTAGTCCAATGGGTTCTAAAGTGCTAGGAATGCCCCCATTCTCCCTCACACTATGGATCAAGGCCTCCCATACTTTTTTGTGGTTTTTGATGCATGATTTGTGTTATCCACTAAGTTGCACTTAGGGGATCTTTCAAGTGAGCCACCAAGGATCAGAACAAATCACTTGTTCTTCCTCAGTGCTTGAAAGTTTTGTGGTTTCATCAGGGCCAGTTGTGGCCTCTTTTGGATGTTCACACCCTTTCGAAGGAATTGTAATAAATGACATAGCATGAGGTTCTTTTATGTAAAAGGCTTGGCATTCTTAAAATTGGTCATCAAAGTCATCATCCTTGAGTGTTTTTTCCCTTATTAATTATATGATGCTTTTTTAAGCGACATATACTTTTAAAGTTTTTCACTCAAAATCCTCCAAAGTCGGGATGGTGAGTTTGGGAATGTTTTTTCTCAGAAAGGTTATTAAAGCCTAAGGTCTATGTATTATACCATGCTAGTCATATGTCTAGAGTTTCGTGAACATTCGATAAGTTCCCCCCTAGGATTTTTTAATTTTTAGTTTTTTAATAAAAGCATCGATAAGGTGTATTTTAATTGTAATATTTCAAAATGTCATAAAATTGGGCCTAGGGATCCAATTTGGTCACGGGGATGCTCATTTTTGGACCCAAGGACCTAAATTAACCCCTAAACCCACTTTTGAGAGTCAAATTAGTAATTTTCAATTATTAATTTGGATTTTCTCTCCAAAATGGCTCAGAGGGTCAAATAAATGGGAAAATTGGAAAAAATCCAATCCCTAAATCAAAGGCATCTTATCTGGGACTTGTCTCAGAGGTGTCGAATTTGTTGAGGATGTTGTATGGTACATTTATGAGTATAGAGGAGCATCTCCAACCATCAAAGGAGGGGCGAATTCACTCATGGAGGGTGGTTTTGCCACTTGGATGAAGTGGTTAGAGGAGATAAAGGCTTCCCAAACCAAGTGGGATACCTCAATATAAGTGGCAGCCCTTCATTCCAACATTCAGGATTTCCTTCCACCATTTTCTCAACCCCCAAAACACCTCACACTTGTCAAATTCGCCCCCTTGGGGTTTGAGCTTCTTTTTTGCTATAAAAGCAGGGGTTTCCTCCTTTGTTGAGGATGGATGCAAGAAACCTCTTCTATTTTGTATTGTTTCTATTTGTTGAATAAAATTCCAGAATTTGGAGGTCCATTCGTTGTTATGAGATGAATGCTTGCAAGTATTGAGGTGATATTGTTAAAATTCTGAATTGTTTCTTCCTTTTTGCTTAAAATTGCTATTAGATCTAGCTTAGAAGGTCATCCTAAGGCACATAGAGTAGGCATTTACTGCTGTAATTTGCTTACTGGTATTTTGATCTCAAGAGATAGGAGAGTAGTTGTTCATACTCAGTTGTATTTCAACTCTTTCTCATTTCTTGTTTTTTGTTTTTGAGTACACTAGATCTAACTCTTTTTATGCATGGATCTCTCATAGATTTGTTTTGTAGGTTACTCTTTCAAAGGAGGATTTGAACTCAACTGTATCTTCTTCTTCTTTGATAATCTCTCAAGTTTCATCTTATTTCTACAGGGTCTCCAAAGTTTCCATAACAAGATCAAGCAAGGCTTGAAGTTGCTCTCCATCTTCTCGAAACATTTCTCTCTCCTTTGTCCGATTACTTAGATTGAATATGTAAATTTGATAGATCTGATTTAAAATTATGGTATTTTCAATCTACTCATTTAGTATATCAGATAATTTAGATTTAGAAATGCATAAAAAAGAATCATCTTTTACTAAATCTAAATTTGTCATTTCAATGCTCTAAAAACCAGTAAATTTTTCCAATCTTTTGCAAGTACTAAATTTAGTTTTAGTTTTTTATATTTTATTTATTCATTCCATCATATTCTAATAATTTAATTGCTGGTTTTTAGCAGGTCCAAAGAAAAAGAGGAGGAAGCTCTGCTCAAAATTCGAGTTTTGGGTCTTCTAGGACACCAAAAAACCCTAATTTCCCCCTCTTCTTCTTTCCCCCTCACTCCATAAAGTTGTATAAGTATCTAGACCTGTTTTATAGGGTCTAATACATCTTTTAATTTCATTTTTTCTGATATTGTAATCATAATTAATAAAGAAAGCAAGTGGGTTACACAACACCCACACTTCATCCCCCCTGGGAGGATTAGTAGTTTCTCTTTCATTGTTTGATTTTTTCTAACAATCACACCCACACAATCTGCCCTTTTTAAAGGCTGTATAGATCAGTTATTTCTTTTCTTTTCCATCTTTAAATTTGTTTAAATAATTTGGTTCCCTCGCTCGTTGCCACGAAAGTATGCTCTCTCCACCAACCAAAGGCTTCTTGTCGATTATTGGTGGATGATTAGAAAGTGACACATAGCTTGTGGATTCTTTTAGACTTTAGTTTTTATTTTTGTTGCCACAATATCTTTTCTTCAATACAATTGGAACAAACATTTTTTCATTCCGGTGTATGCTCTTGCCCATCGCAGGTTCGCCCTAAGCTTTGGGATAATCAAAAGCAGGAACATGCACTGATCAATTATTCATCTAAATAATTAACTCACAGTAATAAAATCAACAACCTTCGAAACATTGTGGAAATCTGACACAACACCTTTTGACATTATTGGGCAAATTTCTCAAACGAAGCGGGAACCACTGAATAGTGACCTCGAGATACAGTTAGGCTACACCCTTGTTGGTGTAGTGTTGAACACCTTCTCAGAGACTCCAATTCAGCCCACATTTCCGAGTGAAGAACCAATTTTATTATATTTCCGGACATATTCTCGATACTTCATAAGTATATCGAGAATCCCCTTTCCCTTAAATCAACTCATCTTTAATAATTAAAATTGACCAAGACACATTGCAAAACATTTTTGTTTCAGCAACAATTTTGACTCCATTTGGCACTGATCTGTAATGTCCTCATCTGATTAGGCATTGAGGACCAAAACCGCTAACCTATGTGATTCTTGTGGGTTCAAGCAGTTACTGATAGTTAGGGAATCAACTGAAGATTGATGCCATCTACAGAAAATCTAGGGCATTAATATGATATCACCATTAGGTCAAAGAGGGCCACCGGAGCCAAAGGCCATTGACATGCATGACATCTAAGCATTATTTAATGATGCATGCACCCATTTAAGTCTCCATGCGCATGCATGCAAGTCAACTGCAAATTAGAAGTTAAAGTGACCTAATTAGGTCAAAGTTAGGGTTTTCGCCGTTGAAAGTTATAAAAGAAAGATAAAGTGAATGGAGACTTCACTTTTGGATTATTATTATTTTGGAGCTCTTGAGAAGCAGCACAGTGTGCGGCCACAACAGTTGGGGTTGGAGACGACGTCTTCAGCTAACGGGATTTCGGCAGTGAGACATCTGCCCTAGTCTCCTTTGGGATAAACCATCCAGGTTTGTCACCATATCTATTGCATTCATCATTATCCAGTATTCCAGTATAAGTCTGAAGGTTATTGCAGACTCATTCGTACAGCTGGGGAAACCCTAATCATTCACCAGGACTCTGGATCACCATATTTCTTCTGCATGCGGCCTACATCCTCACTGATAGGATCACTCTACTGCATTGGGTGATTATCAGCTATCAGATTGTCCATCCGGGGTAGCTAGCAGCAGTTTACAGGGTTGTGGGGGCATGAGAAGCAGACTGGGAGATCAATTCGCTAGGGCATCTAGAGAGGTCAAAACTATTGCATGATTTGACCCTCCTCTTTGGTATGGGCACACCTTCCTTTTGACTTATTTCCAGCTGAAACTGACCATCCCATTAGTAAAAACGTCACACTTGTTTGATTCAGCCATCCGGGGTATTGCAGCAGAAAACTAGGTTATTTCTTCATCAACTCAGCTCATCTTGCATGCTTATTCTCTCTGGAGCATATTCAACCGACTTATCAGTGGTAAGTGTTCATTCTATCTTGCAAACCCTAACCCTAATTTCAGCTATAAAATAGGGAAATTTTGCATGGCAGTTTGCATGCCCGGCTATTTCAGTAAAATTGCATAGAAATAGAAAATATCAGGATTTGGGATATTACAGTGATATTAGAGCTATCTTCTTGGCCAGTTGTGGGCTTAAGAAATGAGAAGTAGATGAATACAGAAGAGGGCCCCTTTGTAACCTATAGGAAAAGGAGTAGGTGCACGGAGGACTAAGAGGATATCCAACTAGAAGATATCAGCTCAGACATGGAACAAACAGGTATACACTCTGACAGGGGAAAGGGAACGGGAGAAGATGAGGACAGGATGGAGTTTCACAACTTAGTATCTGCATTGCAAGACTTAGCCAAAGGGAAAAAAGATGTACTCAATGCAATCAATAGATTATCGGCGAAACCAGAACTAGGTAACAACAGTACACCTCCCTCACCAGTAGATCGAGGGTCTACAAGCAGTAGTGGAAAGGTTGTGTACACCAATATACAAAATACACCGCACATATATAACATACCTTCCAACAGGCCTACTATGCCTCACTTCTTGGCAGATGCAGTAGGAGGTCCAGTCATGCAGGTAGAGCCGAGTGAACCTTTTGGGGCTTATTTGCAGGAATAAATGGACTTAGGGGATGAGTTTCATGCCGCCATGTATTTTTCGGATTTTTGCAACATGAAGAGTAGGAACAGGCCCAGGAATTTCAACAAGGGATTCAATCACAACTATGAGTTGCAGAAGACCTTGGGCAGGTTGACCATTCCAAACTTTGATGGGATTCACGGAGGTTCAGCGAGGATATGAGTTCAAAAGTTGGATACCTATTTCCAACTCAATCCCATGACAGAGACAGATGCTATTAAATTGGCTACACTCCACCTGGACGGAGAGGCTCATGAGTGGTGGTACCACTGATTAGTGACATTGGGTCACAACACCATACACTCCTATGGTGAGTTCACTCAGAAGCTCATGGAGAGGTTTGACAGGAAGGATCCAGAGATACATTTCAGGGAGTTGGCTCAACTCAAACAGACAAGTAGCGTAGAAGCCTTCATCTCAGAATTCCAGAGGATAACAGTCATGGTAACAGATGTGTCAGAGAGAAGGTTGACGATGTTATTCACTGAGGCCCTAACAGAGCCACTGCGGGGATGGGTGAAAACCTACAAACCCCCCACTCTGCAGGATGCCATTAACAGAGCCATAGTTCTCTAGGATTCAGTTCTGAAGAATAAGTTCCCTCTCAAAACCAACTTTCCTGTTATGGACAAGGATAGGAAACCTTTTCGCAGGATGTTTCATGAAAACATGGTTAGACGAGGACACTAGAAAAGACTTAAGGCAGAAGAAATTATGTTTCACTTGTCAGGAACCATGGGTGCCAAGACACAGGTGTGTAGGGAAGGCAAAGGCTCACTACATCGAAGTGTATTCGAATAGTGACGAGGAGGACTATGGGCAGGGGGCCACAGAAGAACTACGGGCAGCTGAGGAAGAATCACTCCAGGGTGATACACTAGAGGGAGTCATTGCTACATTATTTGGAGTACCAATATTCCATACTCTCAGGGTCAGAGGAATAGTACAGGGTCACAGAGTAGGAGCATTGATTGATGGGGGAGCAACCCACAATTTCATTGACTCCACTTGGGTAGCCAAGAGGGGTATTCAAACTGAGAAGTTCAAAGGATTTACTGTAGCAGTAGCCAGGAAATCTAGCATGGAGTGCAACTACTAGATTCCAAAATTGAATGTCACATTAGGTAACTATCAGATGACATATTCATTTTATGTAGTAAATGTATCAGATACTCATGTAGTATTGGGTGTTCAATGGCTTTATTCAATAGGGAAATATACTACAGACTACCGAGAAATGGAAATGGAATTCTATGGGCCAGACCGCAAACCGGTAGTTTTGCGGGGAATGAACACTTATCCCCCAAAACTTGTCTCTTCATAGATAATGGAGGCAGTACTCAGACAGGATGACATAGAATGGGCTGCAGAATGTTTTGTCACCTTTAGGAAACCTCTAGAAAATAGCACACAACACCCAGATGATATTTGGGCCTTGTTATAGAAGCACGAAAAGGTATGTCGGGCCCTTCCATCAGGTAGACTGCCAGATCGGGGCTTTAAACACATCATTGAGTTAGAGGAGGGAACACACTTAGTCATCACCACTCCTTATCGGCATCCCAAAAGATACAAGGATGAGATCAAGAAAACGATCAAAGAATTGCTGGAGCTTGGATACATTCGGCCCAGCTCTAGCCCCTTCGCATCTTCAGTGGTCTTGGTCAAGAAGAAGGATGGTACACTACGAATGTGCATCGACTATAGAGCACTCAACAAAAAGACCATTAAAAACAGGTATCCCATCCCTAGGATTGATGAACTCATGGACGAACTACGGGGTGCTAAATACTTTTCCAAGATTGATCTTCGCTCGGGGTACCATCAGATCCGAGTAAGGGACCAATACATCTCCAAAACAGCTTTTCGTTGTCACTATGGTCACTATGAGTTTTTGGTTGTGCCTTTTGGACTCACCAATGCTCCAGCCACTTTTCAGTCGTCCATGAACCATACCTCCAGAGTTCAGCTACATAAGTTTTTGCTAATATTCTTTGATGACATCCTGATTTACAACAAAACATGGGAGGAGCATCTGAAACACTTGGACGAAGTACTGAGCATTCTAGAAGAAACCTCACTTTACGTGAAAATGTCCAAGTGTGAATTTGGCATGAAGGAAATGTTGTATTTAGGGCACATAATCAGTGAAAGGGAGTACGGGTTGACATGGAGAAAATCCAAGCTATGAAAGATTGGCCCACACCAAAAACAGTCACAGAATTGAGAGGCTTCTTAGGTCTTTGCACTTATTACTGAAGGTATGTTAAGGGATTCTCCCAATTTTCCGCACTCCTCACAGATATCACAAAGAAAGGAGCATTCACTTGGACATAACTAGCACATAAAACTTTCGAGGAGATGAAAGTGATTATGAGTTCTTGCCCAGTTTTAGCATTACTGGACTTCTCACAACCATTTGTAGTAGAATGTGATGCCTCAGGGGAAGGGCTAGGAGCAGTATTGATGCAAAATCATCACCCTATTGCATTTGAGAGCCGAAAACTAAAGAAATACGAGCGCCACTACTCCTTATATGACAAAGAAATGGTAGCCATCTTACATGCTCTCACGAAGTTCAGACAGTACCTGGTGGGCAGTAAGTTCAAAATCAAGACAGATCATAACAACCTCGAGTACTTCTTGGAGCAGAAGGAACTGAATGAGTGCCAACAGAAATGGGTCAGCAAAGTACAAGTCTATGATTTCGAGATCGAGTATTTAAAAGGTAAGAATAATATAGTAGCTGATGCATTATCTAGGTGACCCACCTCACTATCTCTCATGAGTATATCCACATATTGGAGGGCACTTCTCTTAGTAGAATACTCCAAAAATAAATTTGCTTGCGAATTATTGGATGGACAAATTCAAGATGACAGATACAGGATTGTCAATGACATCATCTATTACAAGAATAGGATATACCTCGTCCCAGAATCAACTTTGAGAAAAAAGATTATACAAGCAGCACATGACTCTCCATTATCAGGACATCAGGGTTTCTTGAAGACCTACATGCAGATTCGAGAGAGGTTCTCATGGAAGGGCCTCAAAGGGGAGGTTATGCAACACGTATGGGAATGTAGCATATGTCAGTAGAACAAAATCGAGAACATCCATCCAGTGGGGTTGCTTCAGCCACTACCAATTCCAGAACAGAAGTGGGAAAGTGTCTCCGTGGACTTTATTACAGGATTGCCCAAGGTCCAAGGGTGGGATTGTTTATATGTCGTAGTTGATAAACTGACCTAGTTCGCACATTTCTTTTCTATATCATCTGATTACTCTGCAACTTAAGTAGTTGAGTTATTCTTCAGGGAGGTCTTCAAGTTACACGAGTTACCTAAGACCATTGTCAGTGACCGGGACAATAGATTCACACGTGCCTTCTGGCAGGAACTATTCAGATTAGTGGGGACCGAACTTGCTACCAGCATGAGTTATCATCCCCAGAGCGATGGACAAACTGAAATTGTCAACAAGTGGATTGAAGGATATCTGAGGAACTATGTAACAGGGCAGCAACAAACCTAGATTAAATGGCTACACTTAGGGGAGTACTGCTACAATACTACCTATCACATGTCTATTAGGATGACACCGTTTAAGGCATTATATGGCTACGAGGCCTTGGACTATGCAGATTTAGCATTTGGAGACAATAGGGCTCCTAAGGCAAATGATTGGATACAGTATAGTCAGGATATTCTTAAAATCTTGAAGGAAAACTTACAGATAGCCCAGAATCAGCAGAAGTTGTATGCAGACAGACATAGGGTTGAGCAGAGTTTTGAGGTAGGAGATTTGGTATACTCAAAGCTCCAACCTTACAGACAGTCTTCACTTAAGAAGAAAGGAGCAGAAAAGTTAAAACCTCACTTCTATGGACCCTACAGAATAATCAGGAAGGTGGGAGAGGTGGCATATGAACTAGAACTACCACAGGAAAGTAAAATTCACAATGTATTCCATTTGTCCAACCTGAAAAAGACCATTGGGAAACACATTGCTCCATCAACATAATTACCTCCTTTAGATGACGAGGGACTACTGATACTGATTCCTGAATGGATCATACAGATTAGAGAAAGGAAACTCAGGAACCGGGTGATTAGGGAATACTTGGTTCAATGGAAAGAACTACCTCCAGAGGATGCCACATGGGAAGGAGAATAGGTATTGCAGCATCCCAGTTTGCAGTTGCTTGAGGACAAGAAATCTCAAGCGGGGAGGACTGTAATGTCCTCATCTGATTAGGCATTGAGGACCAAAACCGCTAACCTATGTGATTCCTGTGGGTTCGAGCAGTTACTGATAGTTAGGGAATCAACTGAAGATTGATGCCATCTACAGAAAATCTAGGGCATCAATATGATATCACCATTAGGTCAAAGAGGGACACCAGAGCCAAAGGCCACCGGCATGCATGACATCTAAACATTATTTAATGATGCATGCACCCATTTAAGTCTCCATGCGCATGCATGCAAGTCAACTGCAAATTAGAAGTTAAAGTGACCTAATTAGGTCAAAGTTAGGGTTTTCGTAGTTGAAAGTTATAAAAGAAAGATAAAGTGAATGGAGACTTCACTTTTGGATTATTATTATTTTGGAGCTCTTGAGAAGCAGCACAATGTGTGGCCACAGTAGTTGGGGTTGGAGACGATGTCTTCAACTAACAAGATTTCGACAGTGAGACATCTGCCCTAGTTTCCTTCAGGATAAACCATCCAGGTTTGTCACCGTATCTATTGCATTCATCATTATCTAGTATTCCAGTATAAGTCCGAAGGTTATTGCAAATTCATCCATATAGCTGGGGGCATTTAATTGGGGAAACCCTAGTCATTCACTAGGACTCTAGATCACCGTATTTCTTCCGCATGCGTCCTGCATCCTCACTGATAGGATCACTCTACTGCATTGGGTGATTATCAGCTATCAGATTGTCCATCCGAGCAGCTAGCAGTAGTTTACAGGGTTGTGGGGGCGTGAGCAGCAGACTGGGAGATCAATTTGCTAGGGAATCTAGAGAGGTCAAAACTCTTACATGCTTCGGCCATCCTCTTCGGCACGGGCACACCTTCCTTCTGACTTATTTCCAACTGAAACTGACCATCCCTTCAGCAAAAACATCACACTTGTTTGATTCAACCATCCGGGGTATTGTAGCAGAAAACTAGGTTATTTCTTCATCAACTCAGCTCATCTTGCATGCTTATTCTCTTTGGAGCATACTCAACCAGCTTATCAATGGTAAGTGTTCATTCTATCCTGCAAACCCTGAACCTAATTTCAGCTATAAAAAAGGGAAATTTTGCATGCCCGACTATTTCAGTAAAATTGCATAGAAATAGAAAATATCAGGATTTGGGATATCACATGATCTGAGTACACAACAATCTTATTTTTATTTGATTATCAGTTTTGTCAATGTTAATATTTATACACTTATGTTATATGATGTTGGATGTTTAAACTATTTTGCATCAGTCTTGCAACATAATTATTTACAAAAAACTCCTAAAAACAACTTAATTTTGTCATTAACAACTAAAATATAAAGATCCTTAGTTGAACTCTTTCTTAGGGACCACCCCCCTTGGCTTCGTTATGAGTTTGGCCAAAACGGAGGATTCAATAACAAGCGATAGTATGTTACACCGTATTTGTTGTAATGGATAATCTGTATCCGAATTAAGTCAGCTTGTATCCAGGTCTAGGGAGGAAGATGTTTCATCTTCAAATAATTAAATGTATAAATTATAATAATTGAATGGGTAATGAATTACAATGGATATGGTTGCCTTAAATATGTCTTGGCCATCACATATTGAACAGACACTTCTCTTCATAAACTATATTTTAATATTATTAATTACTATTAGAAATAGTTACCTATTTATTAATATTTTATTGTTGTAGCATTTCCTTCCCCTTAGGAAAGCTTTGCCCTCAAAGCTTTGATTATTGTTGTCGTCTTTTCATTCTCGTTTTGTGTTGAAACAATGTCATTACTTCCTTTATATCTTTTTTAGAACTGGTATTAGGTATGTGCTTGGTCTTTACGCAATAGTTTGTCATCTTCCTTTCATCTGTAACTTGAATTTGTACTCCATTATGTTTATTATTGTTATCCCATTTTCCTTGTACATATTAGGAATATTTTTGTGACTGACCATATCAAGCCTTGTTTTCGAAGTCGCTTGTCCTATGATACTTAGGATGTCATCACGTAATGTTCTCATTTTATTATCCTTACGAGTTATCTTGAGAAGTGGCGTTTCGTGAGGCTTCTCACACTTGAAATCACCTGATAGTGTTACATTTAGGTTTCTCCAGGGTGGTAGAAGAGTTAAGGTAGAAGATGAATCTACGATATCTGATTCCTTTGACTTGGATTCCTTTGCATATTGTAGGATCAATCTTTTGTCATTGTATGGATCGTCCTTATTGTCAATGATACTGGCTTGACTCTCATTATGATATGGTCGAGCTCATCTTTATCAAATATATTATTGGTATTTTGGTCATCCCTATGATATTTAGTCTCCTTGTCTTGTTTATTGTCTTGATCAATTTTGTTACTCTCATTTTTGGTGACATAGTGGTCCAACATATTTGAGTTACTGATATGGTTTGTATTAGACCTTAGTTTTTGTAACATTTCCATTATCATGGTATTCTGGTTTTGTGTCATGATGCTCAAGTTTTGTGCCATGGTGCTTATGTTCTATGTCATCGCACACATCTTGTCATTTACCTCGTTTTGTTTCTCGTGCATGATGTCTACTTTGTCATCAAGTTTTCTTCCTAGTACTAGAACAACATCTTCTTTGATTTCTTTCTTAAGTGCCTTGTTATTTTTCATTTCTTCTTTGAGTTTTTCTTGGTTGGCAACGAGGGCCTTGATGCCCTCCTCCAATTTCTCAAGTTTGTCTTTTAATTCTGTCATAGCTTGAGTCCTTTTATGCGAATGTGTGTATTTGGAAGTTTATTTTGACTTATGGAGGAATAAAAGACAACCAATGTCTTTGAAATAATTGATGGATTAATAATAATAATAATTATTATTTAATGTGTTGAAATATAAAATATTATATTTAAATATTTTATTAAAAATGTGGATTAATAAGTTTTAAAATATTATATAATAATATTAATATTATTATAATATAATAATATTAATATTAATATTATTACAATAATATTTATTTTATTACTATTGTTTTTGTTTGTAGGGCTACCTGGAATGACGGGTGCAGTCTCGGTTGAAGTTGGAAAGCAAAACCATGTGTTGGTTTTACTTTATCTTTTCTTTTGTTTCTTTACTTTTTATTTTTAATTTTTGTTTCTTTTTTTTCTTATTTTTTAACCTTTTTTTCTTATTATTTTTTTCTTTTTTGGACAATGTTCTATATTTCAGGGAAACCCTAAAAACTGAATTTACACAAAGTGTAAATAATGGCTAAGGGCCGTATAGCTCTGGCACCAATGTTATATCGTATCCGGTGTAATGGATAATCCATATCCGGATCAAGTCAGCTTGTATCCAGGTCTAGGAAGGCAGATGTTCCATCTTCAAATCCTTAAATGTATAAATGTATAATAATTGAATGGGTGATGAATTACAATGGATATGGTTGCCTTAAATATGTCTTGGCCATCACATATTGAAGAGACACTTCTCTTCATAAACTATATTTTAATATTATTAATTACTATTAGGAATAGTTACCTATTTATTACTATTTATTGTTGTAACACAGTACTTAACTCGAGACTTGCCCCCAAGGACACACCTAGCAGCTTGAAGATTTATGTTGTGCTTAACCCCCAGGTGTGTGAAAGGCGACAACAAGTTGTTTTTATTAATCAGTTATTTATAAAAGTTATTAAAATGTATCTCAATCCTTAAAGACCCTTGTCCCGACATCTAGTGCCACAATAATAAACAATAACAAATTACATATGTTCGAGGCTTAACACATGGGGTATTACACATCCTCTTTGTGAGTTGTCAGTTAAACATATATTCTAGGGGTAAGAGCGTTATGAGGAAATAACTACTTGTTTATGTAGCAGTCAAGGGTAGAATTATGAGATTTTGGTTTAGGATGCAAAAATGGGTAGATGAAAGGAGGCCATTAATTTTTGAATAATACTCAGTATTGTTCATTATGTTAGAAGCATTTCCTTTGCTAGTTTTAAGATTGACAATGCTAGGATTGTTATGAAGGCTCTTCATATTTAAGTATTCATTTTCGGAGAAGTTGGATTTAGGAGGGTTTGAACAACCCTATCAAATTTCTTCTTCTCATTGATATGAAGGGATTTGATCACTCACATATCTAGGATTGTATTTAAGGCATTTGAACGTGAAATATTCATTTTTATAGATATTGGATTTCAAAGGATTATGTAGATGACACAATATGCATTATTCATTGTCATTTTTATCTATAAGTCCTATTATATATTGATTGTGTTATGATCGAGCTCCATATTGATGGTTGGAGAAAGCATTATGCAAACCACATAGAAGAGAGGTTGATCGAGTGAGCATAATCACCTCACAACTAATCAATCATCATGCCAGTAGTGGGATAACTATCTTTGTGGATGCCCTCATTGGCATAAGAGATCACAGTATACTAAGACATATCTATTGCCATGAACCAACCCTTACACAACCAATTTAATTATAAGAAAAGGAAGAGAATGATATCTTATAGTTGTAAAAGCTATTATTGAAAATGACAATAATAGTTTTTTATTTTTATTTTATTCTATCCATCGATAGGTTCAACCTCCCATATGGCTTGGTCTACATCATTTTGGCTTGTCATAGATAACTCTCTCGTGGGCACCTAGGGGGTTAGGTACTACCTAGAGAATCCAAAGCTCCTTGAGTAGGCACTTATTCAACACACACCATCCAACATGCCTTTGGGTGGATTGATCCCATGACATTCTAGAGTTACGGTTCATTTGGAGGACACTAGGTGAACCAACTTCCTTTGTGGGTCATGCCAATTTATATGTACTTTAAGATTATAATAGTTATCTCCAATATAGCATGGACCCATTTACACATTTGTCCTCCTCGTGCTAAGTAATGCATAGAAAACTCTTTGTTAATTACATAACACTCTCTATATTGCAATGTCTAGAGTGCAAAGTAAGTGGGTTTTAATGCGTAAGAATATATATTTCCTTATTCAAAAAGTCAAATTTAAAAAGCATAAGGTGTGTCTGTACTTTGAAATTATAATAGTTATATTCAATATAGCATGAACCCATTTACACATTTGTCCTCCTTATGCTAGTAATGTTTATTTGGTTTTTTGTCTTTATTAAAACACAACACTGTCTATATTGCAATGTAAGTTTAATGCATAAGAACATCTAGTTACATAGTATAGGGAAAGCCAAATTGAAAGGGCATACAAACACTAAAACGGCTCAGCAAACAAAGATCCTTTGTCCACAAACAAAAAGACGTCTACATTGATTAGATGCCTTTGTTCCTAAATCTCATCTATCAATGTATCAATTTGAGGCCTGAACTTAAGTTAGATGACTATTATTGTCAACGAAATTGAAAAGTTTCTGACTGTATAACGTAGTCCGTACCGTGATTGCCCATGTTCGAAACCTGGTAGAGATAGGGTTGCATTCTTTCGTTACCGCAACCATTAGTTGTAAACCTCTACATTGCATAATCCTGTGCTCAGTAATTTGAGAGGGTTATCAGACAAAACTCGAGAGATCATAGGAGCAACAAGCATGGTATCTGTTACCTTATCTACATCTCTTTCCTCCTCGCCCCTCCTGCCTTGCAATGCTCAAATCCCTCACCAGCCCCTCAAACCCCCATGTGGACACTTACTTTTTCCAGCGAGAACACCAATTTCCTACTCAAACGCGTCGATTTCCGGAGGTTTGGATGATACCCACATGACATTTCCCAGGTTAGTGTCTTCATCTGGTCGTGGGTTCAAATCCCGGGCTTACATAGACGCATGGGCTGCTGCTACGGGTGGGGGTGTAATTGCACAGCAGACTCCAGCATTGGCACAGCGATCCGCAGAGGGAGATGTAATGGGTCTCCTTTTGAGGCAGAGGATAGTCTTTCTGGGAAGCAACATGGATGACTTTGTAGCGGATGCCATCATTAGTCAGTTGCTTCTGTTGGATGCTCAAAACCCCAACAAGGACATTCGACTCTTCATCAATTGTCCTGGTGGCTCAATCAAGTCAGTTGCTGTCCTACACCTTCTGCTAATGGCTTGTATTTAATGCCCAGTTTTTTTGTTGATTTTAAGATTTCTGAAAAATTAAAGGTTTGGGGAAAGATTTAATCTCTTTCTAGCTGTTGGTGATTATCTAGAGAATGGCACTGCTCACATCTTTTAATGAATGACACTGTCGGCCGGCATGGGTTGGGACTCATTTGGTGGCAATCTTATTTCACAACAACCAAAACGAACTAGGATACTTCATAAGCGATTCTTCAACCAAATAAGCGAACTCGCAATAAATAGACAGTTTTAATTGATTAAATTCATTGATTAATTCCGAATTTCCTTCTTCAGAGACAAGAGGTCCTCTCGACCAGGTGGGTTTAAAGGTAAACGGACAATAATGACACTTCACAATGTTAGAAATCGATGGAAAAATTTATCCCACATACTCGATCATTTTATCTAACTTCAACTGCAGCAGTTCTGTGAAACTTGTATCTCAATTATGGCTTAGAGGTAGCGAAAGTATTCCTCTTCAGAATAGTTTGCTAATTCAGTTTATAGATTATGATGAATCTATCTTTGATATTGGAAACCTTTTGTGTATGGCTATGGCCATTGGAACCTTAGATTACAAACTTCAAAGCTGTTTCATCATTTTCACTAACCTTGATAATCATCAATTTAGCCATATTCCAAGTTCCAACCATATGGAACCTTAGATTACAAACTTCAAAGCTGTTTCATCAGTTCCACTAACCTTGATGATCATCAATTTAGCCATATTCCAACCATACCGGGGCTACTTTGAAAACTGACCACCAACCTTGATGTACAAGGCTCCCCGTTGTACTTCACATATCTCATATCCTCTTAAGAATGTACCAATATGCACTCCCTTGTATATACCCTTTGTCATAAGTATTATACCTAGAAGGCTGAGACACAAGTCTCTATCTAAACTGCACAGGTTGACAGCTTCTATGAATTGTGTGTTTTTTCCAAGGAAAAATTCTGTAATTTTTTTTATAAAAACAAAATTACATATGAAGATATGTCCAAAGGATATTATCAGAGAAAAAGTTACATTGTCCACCATAATCTCCCATGAAGAAGAGCTGATTTTACAAAATGTAAGCTGTTCGTAGCAGAGTGCATAACAAGATACTATAAAATCTGCTGCTGTTCCATACAGGGTATGTCGTTTCAAAATCCATAACTGTGCAAAAACTATAACTGCCTTTTGATCTACTAAAGATCCGAGACAAAATCCATCCAATATTAACTTTCCGGTTGTTCCTGAAGACGGAAAAATCATGCTACCTGCATATGTGGATCTTCTATAAAAGGTCTGTGAAAGTATTCATAAAAGTCTGCATTGTGTTTTTTTCTTTTATATGCCATTGCCCGACTTTTAATTGAATACCTTCCTTAGAAAGTTGGTCAGCAATCCTGTTCCTTTCCCTGTAAACATGGAGACAAGAAACAGATGTAAAAGCAGCTTTTATGATTTGAATTTCAGCAAGTAGAGGGGCTAAATGAGTGTTATGGCATCTCTGAATCTCATTAACCTAGTTTATAACTAACATTAAGTCCCCGAAAACTTGTATCTCACGACATCCCTTTTCCAATGCAAAAAGGAGGAGCTTAATAGCCATGAGCTTTGCATAATTATTTGTCCCATATCCCAATCCGACTTTTATGCAGGAAGAGTTTGAGTCAGAGAGATAGAAGGTGCATCGGACATCCTCTTCCACATCTTGTAGGAGAGCCTTGAGCCGCACCATTAAAGAATCCCCACGAAATGTTTTTATTGCTGACTTCTTCTGTGATTATCCTGGGGATCCCCCTTTTTTTTCTTGAGGAAAGTAGGACAAGACTCCTAAACTTTGACTGGCGATGATCTTTGGAAGGATGGATTTATCTTGGAATAGAGCTTTATTCCTGGCTAGCCATATTCCCCAGCATATGATCAACGGTAGCGCTTTGGCCTGCGTGAAAGCTCTGCTCTGAACCCATCCCTGCAATATGCCTTCTATGCAATCTCCTTTCCATTGAAATTTTTTTCCAGTCATCAAATTGCACTCTTGCCAAACCCTCTCTATGATTTATGTGTTATGTTATTGACCTGATTTTTTGCCACTAGACTTTTTTTTTTAAAATTTTGATATTTCTTTCATTACATGTTACCATTCTTGAATTACATGCCTCCATTCTTCTTTCTCGAGTCACAGTCTTTCAATGAATTTGTTACGAGGGAAAGCCACTGTTATCTATTTATTCATGATGATATGTCAAGTAGAGAAGGTCTAAACCTAGTGGAATATTACCAACATTCTGCAAGGGAATGTACCACTTTGCAATCAGATACCCGAATTTCAGAGCAGTGAATCTGCACCACTCCACAAGAAAACTGACATCAAGCCAAAGAGGATCTGCTTGGCAGAATCATAAAGAGACATTAGTACCATAGATAGGAAGGGTGCTGTTAGTTTACCTGGTTGCTCCTAGTTGTTCTCCATTCCACTGTAGCTTGTTGAGCAGTGGGCTTGGCTGGAGAGATGGCGCACCAATGTGTGAAGAGTTGCTTGGCTCAAGAAGGGGATGCACTTGGAGTGAGAAAGAGTCTCATGTATGGCGCAGCGTGATGAGCAGATTCTGCAGCAGCAACAGACTCAGTGCAATATACACAGCACAGCATACATGCAGCCCAGATTCTTTGCCTTGGTTCTTGTGTGCAGCAGAGAGGACAGTGGAGTGAATGCACAGCAGAGAGTGTCTTGGAGGGCATGCAACATAACTAAACAATGGTAGAGGGCGCATGTATGTCTCCAACATCCATGTGCCATCCTTAGACAGTTTCCAGTTTTGGTGATTTCCAGAGTTAGAAAATTGCTTTTCTATCTTTAGTGAAGGCTCAGTTCTTAATTAGGAAAGTGCAAAAGTTAGAGGCTTTTCTATCTTTAGTGAAGGTTCAGTTTTTAATTAGGAAAGTGCACAAGTTGGAGGCTTTTCCAGCTTCAGAACAGGGTATACGTCCCTAGGATCAAGGTGCTTGCTTTCATTCATGCATCGTTTCCTAATGGGCGTTCTGTTCTAGGAAATTTACTCATGAAGGCTGGATGCTCTATTATAGACAGGATTAGGGTTATGGTTTGATACAGTCACCTAGGTGCATTTCTTAGTATTTCTAGATGCATTGTAAACAGATATCTCTCCTATTCTATGAAGGAGAGATAGGGTAGAGCATTGAGAATATGCCTTGAGATTTTAGCAAGTAGGTTGCTATGTGTTACCGGATGAACTAGCAGGGCTAGTGTCCGATAGACAAATGTGAGGAATATGTGATCCAATGTCACCTCAATCACACTTCTAACTTTTTTGGAGTGCCATAACCTCCAAGGGGAGAGCCCTTTTACGATCTGCAAGACACTTATGACAAATAAAACTATGCCTTCTGGATAACCAAGTTAGTGACCAGTGCCTTTAATCGATGCGATTCTATGAATGAAGAAGATATATTACTTAGAGAAAGTGCTTGTAGAGTTTATGCAAGATGTATCAAATTGGTGTAAATATCTCAAGATATGCAAGATTAATGATATATGGCATTCAATAACATTCAAGCATATAAGAGATCATTTACCAAAACATCAACATGTAACCATATGCCATTCAATATGGGTGTAATTGCAGTAATATGTGGCCAACCAATAGCTCTTCAATGACATGTACGAGGACTAATATTAATATAGCAGCAGTATAGTAATTTGACAGTCCTACTTATGAGTCTATGACAGTTAGATCAGCTCTTTATGAAGGTCAAGAAGAAGTATATGAATTATATCTTATGCAATTTAACTTTTAAGTATTCAACATCACTCCCACTTTATTTATCACAACTTTAGCAATGCATGACAGTCAAAGATGCATGCATTTCAGACTTGTATTTATGCCAATAATGTGATTTTTCAGACCTTATATTCACTCCCTTTAAGCAATGTTAAATTCCAATTACTCTCGAGGTGCTTTACAACCCGGTATGGGTGAGATGTTGTAGCGTGGGTAATGCTGACATGGCAATGTCAGTTAAAAAATATAAAGAAATAAAAACAAAATAAAAACAAAAAATAACATGTGGGCTCATATAAACCCTAAGGTATAAAAAATAACATGTTGACTCAAAATAGTAATTTTTTTTTATCCTAAATTTTTTACACATCTAGAAAAAATTTACACCTCACGAAATTGGATTCCTCTTGGTGCTTAATAGATCTGGGTTTAAGATGGATCTAGGCTGGTTATTGAGTTTGATGTGCTTTTTGTGTTGATGTCGCAGGTGAAGGTGACTGTCAAGTTTGACAGTCTGAAATGTATTTTTTGCAGACTGATATGACAGTGGGAAGATGACTATCAAGGGCTGTTGCAACCTGGAGCAGACCCTAAACAAGGGAGCAAGGCAAGGAGAAGGGAAAGGAGGGGAGCGCTAGGGCTGGAAGAGAGGCTTGAGGGCAGAAAAAAGGGGAGAGGGTTGATAGATACATGCTGAAGGTGGCAGCAGCAGGCTGTTAGGGTAGGTCTGGGTTGAGAGGGAGGTTCGACCTAGGGATTTTAAGGCCACTAGGAAGAAGGATGAGTCCAGGGGAAGAAGGATTCAGAAGACCCTAAAAGGCTAAAATTTTGGAATTTTTAGGGTTTTTCTACAGAATAAATTGCAGACTAAAAAAAGGAAGTTCTTAGGGCCCTTTCTAATTTCGGTTTAGGGTTTTTATGGCCTAAAATGGAGGGCCAAATTTTTAGGAGAGGGAGTCGAAATTTTAGGAAGGCCATAAATGGCCAAAAATTGGATTTTTGATTTTTATGGATTTTTAGGTGTTTTATGATATAAAAATGCAGACCTAAAACTAACCCTAACCTAGTATGAAAATGCAATATTTACACATGAAAATGCGAGATTAATTTGGCAAAAGATGACAACTTAGGGCTTTCGTGGTTGATACCCTTGAACCTTAGCCTAGAGGGAGGTGACTAACCTTAATCTTGGAGTATCTCTCCTTGTCTACTAAACTAGGGCTTCTTGTGACAACTTCTAGGGTTTGTCACAAGAGCCTAATCTGTTGAATTTTAACATTAGCATAAATACTTAAAAAATTTACAGATCAACTTAAATAACAAATGACAAGTGCAGTAAAAAACACATTCATCACATCAGCACAATGGACACAAGAGTTTTTCACTGGGGAAACCTTCAAAGGACAAAACCCCCAAAAAGCATTAGTAGCTCATCTCGTAAATGAGATGACTTAGAAATTCCCTTAAAAATTTCTTCAAACCCCAATCTACGTTTAACCATAGTTACAGAGAAATTTCTCAGCAAAATTCGGAACAAAGGTTTCAAACCCTACGTACTCAAATTTCCAGATTGGCTGGATATAATCAAAACTGTCCAAAATAGTACGCCTGAATAATTTTTCAGATCGGCCCAGAAAACTTTAGATCTGTCCAAGAAAACTATCAGATCTGCAAAAGCAAATATCAGATCTAGCAATTTTCAGATCTGCCCAAGCTTGCCCAAAGAAAAAAACAGACTGCTCAAAAATTATGACAGGCAGCCCATAATTAATTTCTGCCTGCCCGAAAATCAAAATTAACTGCCCATAATTTTATGACAGCTGCCTGGAGATTAATTATAGGCTGCCCGGAATTTTTCCAGAGTCCAGACTGCCCAGAGTCCACAGATCTGCCCAAATTGCAGACTGTCTGCCCGACCGTACTGTTGGGTTGCCCGATCTGCTGCCTAGACTGCTGTCCGTCCTTTTTCTGCCCCTGCCCGTCCTTCCTGTCTGCTTGGTGGTCTGTTTTGGCTGCCTTGTTGTAGCCCGGTGCTGCCCGTTTGCCCTGTGTCAGCTCCGCTGTTGCCCGCAGCCCTACGGGAAGGCCTGTGGTCTTTTGGGTCTGTCAGTTGACAGCTCGAGACTCTAGGGTTTGCACAGCAGCTGCTGGCAGCCCGCAGCCTTCACGGGGTTGCCTTGGAGGCTGCCTGAGGGCTGGCAAACAGCCAAACCCTCACGGGGTAGCAGCCCGAGGGCTGTAAGAGAAGGGATGAGCCCTAAAGAATCTGTCCAAAGAAAGATAAGGGCATCTCGTGAAGAGAAGGGCTGCTCGGAACCAATCTCAGTTGCCCAGAATTGAAAGATCCCTACTTGAGAACAGATCTGAAGATGACGTGGAGGAGAGAGAAGTTGTTGTTTGAACAAGAATGAAACCCTAGGTTAGGGTTGACCTTCAAATGGATAATGATTGATGCCCTAGCTAGACTCATCCATGCTAGGGCACAATCATGAACTTCTTCTTCACCTGTGAGATCCTCTGATTTGCAGCAGTACCTGTTTGAAAAAGTGTGTGTGTTAATGAAATGACTTGATCTTCTTTTATAGCCTTTAGTAACCTGTAAGTGGACCAAAATTAGGAAAGATAAAATAATAATATTTTATTCTTTTCCTAATTTCACTTTTACCTTTTTACCAAAAAGATCCTTTGACTTTCACCTGTGGTATTTTTCCTGTGGTCCAAAAGTCTTTATGTATTTTTGACTAGTGCCCTTGTGGTCATTACCTGTGGTCTTTTTGATTCCAAAAGTAAATCATCATAAAACCAAGAGAGTTACTAATGCTTTTATCTCACACTCTGTGTGGCACCTAGATATGGTACTAAGGTAACTTAACCAAGGGTAGCTAAGCCTTGGAGAAGTACACAAAGCCCATAGATCAAGGGTCAGAGTGTCACACATGCCTAGACCCAGTCTAGGGCTTACAATGCTTTCTTGGTAATAGACCAGGTGCCTCAGCCTTGGGCTGCATAATTTGACTTTAGGTCAAATACTTGGTAACATACCAAGTGCTTCCATTCTTGCAGAATTTACTTGGTCAGAATTTAAAACCTCCAGGAATCTCTTTCGGTTCAAGTGGACCTCAATCGGGAAAGCGAGGAGGGGTTAATTTTAGATAGCAGAAAAATACAAGACACAACTCATGGATTATCTAATTAGTCCTACCACGCATCTCTTTCCCCTTTCGGGTCAATCGGGAAGTCATGGGGTAAGTAGTATGATTACTTTGAATTTGTAAAAGATATTGAAATGCTTATGATTCAAAGTATACAATGATGCAATACAAGACAAAACTAGAAAAAAGCGAAAAATTGCAAAAATCACAAAACACAGGATCCCCCCTGGGGGGATGGGGAGTGGGCTCGAAAGAGCCTACTTGAAGTGACCCTTTTTATTATTAAGGGTTACAATATCAACAAACTAAATTGAAGAATGCCGCTTGGTTCTTATACCAAACGAACCCAAGGGCACACAAAGTACAATAATAATGACTACAGAGGATGGGGAGACCCTTGGGGGGTTTCGAATAGCCCAAAAATCGCTTTTCGGACAGCACCTCCTCCTCTTTTCGGATGGACCTGCTAAAAACCAGCAAGCTTTAATTAGTGTAAAGTGGCCAAAAACACTTTTAAAGTGTCTTTGGACAACCCCCAAAAAACTACCGAAAAAGACTAAGTTAAAGTACTTTTAAGAAAAGACAAAAATAACTCAAGAGGACAAGTCCTCTTGAGGATCTTGGCTAGCTTTAGGGCAGCCAATGCAATGTGCACTTTAGATGCTGGATTTAACTTTTAATAAAGAAAGACTATTCACTTTAGACAAGCTTTTGGTTTGGCTTAAAACTGCTTATAAAAATGAAAGACTTTTACTGCTAGATCTAGTTTTTAAAGAGAAAGGACTTGAATTTTTTTCTAAGATGAAACTAAATCTATGCATGTAGCTTCTATATGTTCAGATCTAGAAAGATATTAGCTTTGAAACAACAAATTTAAAATATAAAAGCCAAGTAACCAAGAAGATTTAATTTTTTTAAAAGGAGAAGAAGAGGAGAGAAGGTTAGTTCGTTGCTTGAATGGAATAAGCTGAAAGGAGGCCCTTTTGTGGAGCGTCGAGGGATAGAGTCTTGAGCTTATTGGATAAGGAATGGTGTCAATCTTGATCCACACCTCATCCGATCGGGAACCTGCAACTAAATCACACAAGCCTGCACAACACCTCGTGAGATTTGGATATAGATGTATGAAACAAAAAAAATGAAAGACCATGCAAAAATAATCTTATTTAAGCATATAACTTAGATTCTTGAGCATACATAATATGAATAAACAAGAGCAAGTAGTCTTACTTGCCTAGTTTACACCCTTACTTGATTCAACTGAATCCTTGAAGCTAGAATACAAAGCAACACAAAAATTGGAAAAAATTTGCAGTTACCACATTAGCAGCATGACGCTGGGAATCCACACAAACACATGCACTACATGGTATAGCCTCCAAAGCTTCTTTATTCACAATGAAAATATAGCAGTATTACAATGGCAACAACTCTTTCTCCAACTCTAACTAGCTTGGAAGAGGAAAAAGCTACTTTATTTATAGCCAGACTGGCCAAGAGGGGCGCATGGCTGACTGAAAGAGAGACTGAAGCTAACAGAGAGTCAAGCCGAGCCTGATCTGATGATGAACTGAGTTCGATCTGATGAATTGAATCTAACTGGATTAGAACTGCAAATCGGAGTGACACCTCACTCAATGAACTGAACCACCCATCAACCAACTCCTAGATTGATCCACACGTGTGGAGGAGAGAGAAAGGAGGGTGCAACCCCCAGATTTGCATGAACTTGTTAAGCTCCTCTTCAGCTCTGATTCATGCCTTCAGTCAAGGAATGGGAACTCCCGGTCAATCTGAAGCCGATGAGACTGATTTCAGACAAATCGGAGCAAAATCCATTGATTTAGGAATTTGGATTTGCTCCATTAAATTAATTAATTTTTAATTAAATTAATTAATATTTGTTTTTTTTAAATTTTCTCACTTGAGTGATGGAAAAATCACTCAAAACTTGGGAAAAGTGGGTTTATAGGTTTACCGGGTGCTCTGAGTTAGAAAATGAGCACCCTCATGACTAAAACTGATTTTTAACCCCCCTTTTATTACAAGACCAATTTTTCCAATTAGGCTATTAAAAAATAACCTAAGTTTTGTGGAAAAATTAAAATAAAAAATAAAAAAAAACAAAACCTAGGGGGACTTAGCACATGTTCATATGACTTGACCATAATGCCTAACATGTTTATACATTGACACACAGACTCTAATAACCTCAATAGGCCTAAATGCCAAGCCGACCACCCCAACTTTGGAGGTATTGAGTGAAAAACTCAGAAATTATCAGTTGTTTATTTAACAACCAATAATAACCAAGGGAAAAAACACTTTGGGTTGATCGGATTGACAAATAAAGTCCAAAAGACCGAGTCTTTTACAGACACTACCATGCTAGAACATTTTATTACAACTCTCCCAAGGGGGTATGAACATTCGTAGATAAAAAAAACACTTCCCAGAAGCAAGTCTGAAGGTCTTCAGAAGTCCGAACAAATCATCTTTGTCCGGTTCACCAGGCTCACTTGATAACACCGACTAAGTATGACTTAGTAGGTAACATCTGGCTCCATCTAGGGACACATTATTTGACTAATCTTTTGATCAAAGAAGAGGATGTGAGAACTTCGGAATCTCTGGGTCCTACACAGCAATTAAAGTTTATCAGTAGCATGTATATAAAAGAAACCAACTGGAAATGCAGATTAATGTACAAAATTAGTATATAATGTACAAAAAGCAATATTTTACAAGACTAATATACAACAACAAAAAATAAAATCAAAGTTAGTGCTATGGTACAAAACATCTATAATACAACAATATGATACATGAAATTTTAAAAATACATGCAGGGAAAAGTTTAGAAATTGGTCTTGAAACCACTAATGCCAATGAAGGCATCAAGCCATCTCGGTGAAGAACATCTTGTGGAGAAAGCCATTCACTGGTAGGCTTAACCTTTCTCCTTCCAAGTCATTCAGATAGAAAGAATTTGTTCCTGCTACTTCATCAATGATATCTGGACCCAACCATAAGCTGTCGAACTTTTCGTGTTTCCCGGGTTTCTCCCACCGTTTGTCCCAACGCAAGACTGTGTCACCTACTTGAAAGGATCCATGCCGGGTAGATCTATTAAAGGTTCTCTTGACTTTGTCTGAATTTCTGATACTCTGGTCAAGGGAATTTCTTCTGCTTTCATCTAACTCGATCAACTGGTTGATTCTGTTTTGAATGGCATCCTGGTTTGAGCTAAAGGTCTGGAGAAGTTGATACACTGGAAGCTTTAAGTGGAGCGTCCAGGTGACATCTAGGCCATAGACAAGTTCGAAAGGGCTCCTTCCGGTTGAACTTTTCTTTGTGATTCTATCGGTCCATAATGCAAACTTGATCTTGTTATCCCGGGCCTTTTTATTATTGCCCACAATTTTCTTGATTATGGTCATTAAGCTTTTATTGCTTGACTCAGCTAGACCATTTCCTTGGGGATAATAGTTGGATGAATGGGATAGGACAATGCCGTACTTGAAACAAAAGGATGACATCTCGGAAGAACTGAAGCATGGGCCATTATTTGTGATGATTCTGGCTGGCACACCAAATCTTGTGATAATCCTATCTTCCAGGAAATCCATGACTACAGCATCAGTTGCCATCTTGGTGGGTATCGCCTCTACCCACTTGGTGAAATAATCAATGGCGGTGAGTATCCAAGAATAACCATTGCTTGAGTTATCCTTGAACTTACCGATGAAATCAAGCCCCCACTACTGGAAAGGGGCTTGTACTACTATTGGTTTTGAAGGCAAGGCTTTCATTTGCTGCTTTCCGGTGAACAACTAACACTGGGGGCAAACTCTGACAGACTTGTGCACATCTGAAAAAAGGTTTGGCCAATAGTAGCCTGCTCTAAGGATTTTATGGGCGGTTGTTCTTGCTGCAAAATGTCCACCACAAAATCTTGCATAGAACTCAACCATGAGTTTTTTGGACTAAGGTTCATCGACACATCTAAGTATTAAACCATCGGGGTTTCTCCAACCCAAACCATCTTTTGTTAAACTATAATTAGTTGCTTTTAACCTTAATGCTCTTCTTTTATGGCCAAGTAGGTGATTAGGGCATGTAAGGTTACGAAGGAAAAAGATGATGTTGGTATACAAAGGGTGCTGCTCTAATCTTTGAAGCTCGTCTGATACACTTTGTTTTGGACCACTGTTCTGGCAAATTATTCCTAAGGCTTTTTCATTTCCTTGGGTCAACATCTTTGCAAGACCCTGTCCCTTAATTAACTTAGTAGGTTTTATCTCTAAATCATACTCTTGAATCTTTGAAACCCATTTTCCCCGGATGCCTAGGCAATCTTGTTGAGAGATGATATCCTTGATAGCTGTATGGGGTACATACCCAATGATTTTAGAGTATCCCACATAAGTTCTAAAATGTTTAAGGGACTTGTCAAGAGCATAAGCCTGTTTCTCCATGGTGGTATACTTCAACTCTGAATGTTGCAAGGCTGTACTCATAAAGGCTATAGGTTGCTCTTGTCCCTCCTTATTCTTTGAAGCAAAACACCAGCAATGGTGTCCTCTGAGGCAAAGGAAAATATCTGAAATTCCTTGGAATAATCTGGACTGCTCAACACTGGGGACTTGGATATAGCATCTTTGATAGACTTGAAAGCATCTTTCCCTTCATCCGTCCATTCAAATTTAGCATCTTTCTTTAACAACTTTTGTAAGGGCTTCATTAGTTTTGCTAAATTTTGGATGAATCTCCTTATGAAATTTATCTAACCATTGAAAGACTGGAGAGCTTTAAGATTCCGAGGCAAGGGGACTTTCTTAATGGCTTCGATTCGCTCGGGATCGACCTTGATACCATCCTTAGAAATGATGTGTCCCAGCAACTTGCCTTCGTCAACCCCAAAGATTGACTTGGCAGGGTTTAAGGAAATACCATATTTTCGACATCTTATGAAAACCTGCCTGTGATGACTTATGTGGTCAGATCTTTCCTTTGAAAAAACAGTTAAGTCATCTTGATATATTTCGATTATTTTGCCTATAAGTTCTTTAAAGGCAAAATCCATGGCTCTTTGGAAGGTGGCACCGGCATTTAATAAGCCAAAAGACATTCTTAAAAATTTGTAGGTGCCCCAAGGTGTGGTGAATGTAGTTTTATGTTGATCTTCTTTACTTACCAACACCTGGTTATACCCGGAAAAGCCATCCAACATGGACATCATTCCTAATCCTGTTACTCTTTGAAGTAATGTTTCCATGTCGGGCAATGGGTAATTATCCTTAAGGCATGATGTATTTAGATTTCTGAAATCTATACATATTCTAATTGACCCATTCTTCTTTCTAACAACAACTAAGTTGGAGCACCACAATGAATGTCTTGTAGGTGCTATGATCCCTGCTGCTAACATCTTATGAAGTTCCTTCTACACAATGGGGGCCAACTTAGGATTTATTCGCCTAAGCTTTTGTCGGAAAGGCTTGACCTCCTTAGCCTCTTCTATGAGGGGAATAGTGTGTTGAAACACATCTTCCGGATAGGGTTTAAGCTCATCATAACTAAAGGCCAACACATCTCTATACTCTTTGATTAAGTTGATCAAACTGTTCCTTTCCTTTTCCGAAGTACCTTTTCCATTTTTTATTAACTTGGGGTCTTTATCCGTTCCTATGTTTATTTCCATATAATCCCCAATTTTTATTGATTCTTTTTGTTTTTTATGACGATCCTGTCGACCAAACAGATTTTCAAAAGCTATAAGGCTACTCGGGATGTGATTCCTTACATTATCCTGGCACTCTTGATATTCTTTACCCTCCTACTGATAACTGATCTTTCCACACTCAAACTCTTGGAGATTATGGATGGATCTCAGTAGTTGTTCATCGTCTTTAAACACCTGCCAGTGATCTACATTATCCGAAATTGAAGGCGTGAAATCAATTTCCATTTTTCCATTTCCATTAATCATCTCATCTGAAGGCTGGAGGGTGGATGCTGCCACTGCCAACTTATTTGCTAACCCATTCATTTCCCTAGGGATCTTTTGAATGTTGAGTGCATCAAACCATTCCATGGTGCCCCATATGGCATTCCTATACTTCCTTAGTCTGTCACTTTTACACTAATGCTGATTCTTAAGCTGGAGGACGACTAAGTCTGAATCACCTTTTATGTTCAACATCTTTATTCCCATGTCTTTAGCGGTTTCTAACCCTAGAAGCAATGCCTCATACTCAGCTACATTGTTTGATGCTTCAAACTCTAACCTGAAAGCAAAGTTGTAGATTTTATTTGAAGAAGAAATGATCACGATGCCCGCACCCTTTTTGGCTTTGGAATAAGCCCCATCAAAGTACATTTGCCTAACCTCATCTATCTTTTCATCTTTAATGTTTTCCTTAATAGGGGCCATGAAATTTGACAAGATAACATAGTTTCCAAAGTTGTCAATGCAATGTACAAATTCATTTCTAGGCTTTTTAGGGTTTTCTACATGTCGTATCCTTAGTTTCTCCCTATGGAGTATCACCCTTGTGTTTTTTGATGCAGGTATAGTAGCATATGTCCAATCCATTTGAATGTACCCACCAAGAGTTGCAACCCACTTTATGGATAACAACATACCCCAATTATCGAGCACATCAATCACTACCACATCCATCGCCATGTCGATGTCCGGATACTTGGCCAACTTAACATGTAGATTCAAGATTATCCTTACCACATCAACTTCTCTTGCATCCATTGCACAAACATTGTGGTAGGGTCGTGTATCCTTAGATTTAGCTGTTCCATTACTTTTCTTGTTATGACATTTGATGAAGCACCTGAATCTAACATGCAGTTATGAAGGAGAAGATTATCAACTAAAAGGGAGACATAAAAAGGCGGGTGGTCTTCTCTTCTCGGATCAATACTGTTGAGGACGATAGGCATATCCTTATGTTTAATAGGTTCCTCTTCAAACATAGCATTATTACTAGGGGGAGGATCCTCTTTGACAACATCATGAGTTTTATTCTGACTATCCTCTATGGCTTTTAACAACTTTTCTTTTTGACCAGGAATTTGAATGATATCAGTTGCATAAGCAGAGACCTTAGCATCATTCCACCATTTTCCAATGTCAATCTTTAATTATGGGACAACAGTGTTGATTTTCTGAGCAGCATCGAGAGCCCTTCTCTTCGGAGAATGGGACCACCTGGTCCGAGACCACGATGAAGACTCAACCCAGTGTTGAGTGACCATTCTGTTGAATGGTAGATATCTGGTCTGGGACCATGATATAAACCCAGATCTGCCCTGGGTAGACTCAACCTTGTGTTGAGTAGACATCTGGTCCGGGACCACGATGTAGACCAGTCTGGGATTGGTAGACTCACGTTCTGAGTAGCATTCTCTGGGAGAATGAAGACACTGTAAGCCCTAGACTGGGTTCAGGCATGTGTGTGGCACTTTGACCCTTGATCTATTGGCTTGGTGTGCTTCTCCAAGGATTAGCTACCCTTGGTTAAGTTACCCTAGTACCAGATCTAGGTGTCACACAGTGTGTGAGATAAAAGCATTAATAACTCTCTTGGTTTATGATGATGTACTTTTGAAATAAAAAAGTACCATAGGGGCACTTGGTAAAAGGCCAAAGTCAAAAGTCAAAGAAAAAAAATAAATGTACCTTTTTGGTAACAGTGAAAGTGAAATTAGGAAAAGAATAAAAATATTATTATTTTTATCTTTCCTAATCTTGTCCACCTAAAAGGACCACAGGTGGAAAACAAAATTAAAGGACTTCTTATAAAAGTTAAAGGAAAAAAATAAAAGTACCTTTTTGGTAAAAGTGAAAGTGAAATTAGGAAAATAATAAAAATATTATTATTTTTATTTTTCTTAATTAAAGAAAGACTTCTTATAAAAGTCAAAGGAAAAAATAAAAGTACCTTTTTGGTAAAAGTGAAAGTGAAATTAGGGAAAGAACAAAAATATTATTATTTTTATTTTTCCTAATCTTGTCCACTTAGAGGTGAACAAAGGCTATAAAAGAAGATCAAGCCTTCTCATTTGTTACACACTTTTGCTTTCACAGGAGAAGAAGACTATCTTATGTTCAAACCCTCAACTAGGGTTTTATCAGCAAAGTCCATCTTCAACATTTTTGCACAGCTATCTTCAACATTCCATTTTTTTGGCAGATTTCAACAGTCTAATATTTTCGAGCAATTATCAGTAGTCTGATATTTTCAGGCAGTTTTCAGCAGTCTGATATTTTCAGGTAGTTTTCAAACAGTCTGATATTTTCAGGCAGCTTTCAGCAGTCTAATATTTTCAGGCAGTTTTCAGCAGTCTGATATTTTTGGGCAGTTTTCAGACAGTTTGATATTTTCAGGTAGTTTATTTGTTGGGCAGTTTTCAGTAGGCTGATATTTTTGGCAGTTTTCAGACAGCCTGATATTTTCAGGCAGTTTTCAACAGTTTAACATTTTCAGGCAGTTTTCAGCAGTCTAATATTTTCAGGCAGTTTTCAACAGTTTAACATTTTCAGGCAGTCTGATATTTTCGGGCAGGAGAGAGAAAATCTCAGTTTTTCTGAGAAAGCCCTAAATTTGTAATTTTCTGTAATTCCGGAAATTGTGGGTAAAATTATCAGTCTAATTTTTACTGATGAATTTTACAGTTATTGTGGTCAAAATCCAGATCTGGATTTGAGGAACTTTTTGAAGAATTTATTAAGCCATCTCATTTACGAGATGAGCTATTAATGCTTTTGGGGTTTTTGTCCTTTGAAGGTTTCCCCAGTGAAAAAAAAATGTTGTGTCCATGTGTGCTGATGTGATGAATGTGTTTTTACTGCACTGCTGATCTATTTATGTTTATCTGCAAATTTTTAAAGTTTATGCTAATATTGAAAATTCAACAAATAGGGGGACTTGGAAAAGGAGTTGTTACCTTAGGTTTATACTGTTTAGCTGGTGAAGACTTCTCCTTCCTTCGATAAACTGCACCCTTGAATCTAGCCTCCTTCATCTCCTTAACCTTTTCGGGAGTAGGCATTTCACCATAGAAGTGGGAAAGGAGGTTCTTCTCATGACTGTAATCTATGGCCTGCTGCCAATGCTGGTTTGATAAAGGGTAGGTTTGGCCTACCATGTATACATGATCAGGCTCGCTTGAAATTGTTTCCTGACCGCTGATCTCGGGAAGTCCATGTTCTATGACTTGATTTGCAACATAACAAGTACTCTCTTGGTGGAATTGTTCACAGGGTCTACACCATTGAATCACTTCCTCTACCATGTTAGCTGAGTCTAACTAGTTTGGGATCCTAGGTTCTTGATGAGGGGCTTTCTTTTGATACACCTGATTTCGCTTGGGTTGATAGTTCCTTGGTCCATTATTCCTTTCCATCATCACCAATCTATTCTGTATGTAATTCAACTGTGCAACATGATTGGCCATTTGTTGATTTTGATTACTGACCAAGGTTTTCATCATTTCCGCCATCTCTTTCATGGGATCTTTGGAAGTGCCCTTCTCTTCTGACTCAACAGCCTTACCCTTGGTCTCTTTGTTGTGAGAAGAGTTTTCTCTGGTGTATCCAGATATGTTAGATTTTACTGGATGACTGCATGTTTGTTTAAATTTTCTCGGCAAGGATCTGTGCAGCTTTAAGATCGACAGGTTCTTTATCTCTCAATTGGTACCTTAAGTCACCGGAGAAGGCTTCAATGTAGTATATGAGGATAGAAGCATTATTTGGCTTGATGTCATCATGAAGGTCCGCAACCACCTGCCTGAATTTAGTGTTGAATTCCTCTATGGTTTCATTCTCCATCTTCTTGATGTTGTGGAGGGCAGCAAGTTGATGTCTAGGTTCTTTTTTTTCTCTCCACTTCTCCCTAAAACCATCTAGGAAGTCCTTAAGGGTTGCATATGAGTTGTTTGCCAAGTCAAGGTACCATTCTCCAGCCTCTTCTTCTAGGGATAAAGCAAACAACTTCATCTTGACATCATCATGGTCATTGGCCGCATCAATGCAATAAGAGATTAGGTGCTTTTCAAACTTCCACATGTGGGACTTGGCAGTGATGGCATTGTTGCCTTGGAAGTTGGGAAGTTTCTTGACAGCATCACCCAGGATAGCATGTGGAGCACTTGCTATCTGAGAAAAGTCAAGGGGTTTGAAAAAATCAAACATTACGGTAGATGGTTGAGTGTGACTCTCTTCAAATATGTGATGGATATCTGAGAGGGATTGGTCTCTTAAATCTTCAAGGATTCTACGAGAAGTCTGCCTGTTCAACCTTTCTCTAATAAACCTTTTAGGATCAGGGAGAGGATTGTATAATCGTTCGGGGTTCCTTCGGGTAGAAATCCTTGGAGGGATATTAGATAGTGGAGTCGCCAGATGGATCGAGTTTTAATTTTGTGTTTTAAAGACAAGATCAATCAAATTTTTATCTTTTTAGTTCTTTCGAAAAAAGTTAAGCTAAGTCGTACTCAGGAATAAAAAGATTTATCCCCGGCAGCGGCGACAAAAGATGTTGCCGCCTTTCACACACTTGGGGGGGACGTGGCAGAAATCTTCAAGCCACTCGGTGTGTCCTTGGGGGCAAGTCTCGAGTCAAGGCTGTCACCTTGTTCTTGACTCGTCCATTTAGGCAAACTCCTAATGAAGCCAAGGGGGTTAGACCCTACGAGTTACTACGGCTGGGTACTTAGATGATGATGGTATTAAATGAGTAAGTTTTTTAGGAGTTTTGACAAATGAATTCGACACAAGATATTCGCAATATTTGTTATATCACAACAGCATAGAAATCAAAACTTGATAAGCAGTAATGTGGAAACATATGATAATATCAAATAGATCAGGGCCAATAATGGAGTCCACAAATGAGATTGCTGTTGAAATAAAAATGGGTGTTGCAAGTGCTCGTGGTCAAATTTTAAGTTAAAATGACGAGTGAATTAAATTAGGCGGGGGGACTCTAGATATACCCAGGGGGTACTTGAAGTATGTCCAAAAGTCACAACCGCTACGACCACCTGCAAGGAATGTGTGGGCTGAATGGAGTCTCTGAGACTGTGTTCATAATACACCTGCTAGGATGTAACAGAGATCGACGCCTCGAGGTCATTGTCTAGTGGTTCCCACTTTCTTTGGGTATTTTGCCATCGTTTATGGTTCAATCGAGGCGTTGGATTTTTGCCATTGGGAAAGTGAATCCTAATTATTCTAGTCACTCGCGTTGCTTTTGATACAGCTTGACTGATCGGACGAACCGCAACCAAGTGCAGAGCATACACATCAGAGCCTTTGGTAAGTTTTTTAAGGATTTTAAGCTGTGTTCTTTGTTAAAAAAGGAAAACCTCCAGGAATCTCTTTCGGTCCAAGTGGATCTCAACCGGGAAAGCGAGGAGGGGTTAATTTTAGATAGCAGAAAAATACAAGACACAACTCGCGGATTATCTAATTAGTCCTACCACGCATCTCTTTTCCCTTTCGGGTCAATCGGGAAGTCGTGGGGTAAGTAGTATGATTACTTTGAATTTGTAAAGGATATTGAAATGCTTATGATTCAAAGTATACAATGCTACAATACAAGACAAAACTAGAAAAAAGCGAAAAAGTGCAAAAATCACAAAACGTAGGATCTCCCCTGGGGGGATGGGGAGTGGGCTCGAAAGAGCCTACTTGAAGTGACTCTTTTTATTATTAAGGGTTACAATATCGGAAAACTAAATTGAAGAATGCCGCTTGGTTCTTATATCGAACGAACCCAAGGGCTTACAAAGTACAACAATAATGACTACGGAGGATGGGGAGACCCCTGGGGGGGTTCAAATGGCCCAAAAATCGCTTTTCAGACAACACCTCCTCCTCTTTTCGGATGGACTTGCTAAAAACCAGCAAGCTTTAATTAGTGTAAAGTGCCCAAAAACACTTTAAAAGTGTCTTTGGACAACCCCCAAAAAACTACCGAAAAAGACTAAGTTAAAAGTACTTTTAAGAAAAAGACAAAAATAACTCAAGAAGACAAGTCCTCTTGAGGATATTGGCTANGCAAAAGAAATTTTAAATCTACACTCTTAATTACCAAATTACGAAAGTAGCTAAAAATTCAACACGAAGATCCATGTATGGAGTGAATTGTGGCTTGTGAGAGGGGGTTGTCGG
>LPNX010984730.1:46334-134174 GCA_001517045.1 Pseudotsuga menziesii | reverse complement strand
ATATTTTGTAAATAAATAAAGGAAAATGAATAGTTATGTAGGAAGCTGAAAAGGTTGGTCGAAAGATGAAACTCAACCAACATATGTAATGTATAAATAAATGATTTTGCGATGGAATAAATGAATTCGGGAGTTATTCTACCTGATAGTTATTCTCGATTTGGATTTTACTGGAACAAAACTGCTTACTTGTTTAGAACCTGTAAAAGAAGCATCACTTCACTGTGTTAGTTGTAAGCTAAGTAAGCCCCGATCTCATCTAAGGTTCTTTCCTACTTGACATAAGACAGTAATAACACACTTAGCATTAGATTCGGATGTAGTTTTCTTTCCTGCCCTTTTTAAACATAAACTGCTGAATTTAACTTCCGTAACGGGGTATTTCAAGTTAAACAAATAAATTATATAGAACTAAAGAATTACAATGTTCAATTCTAATTACTACCGTTTGAGGAACCGCTAGCAGTTATTGTTCATAAACAGTGACATCCTTGAAACATTTTATGTTACATGAAAAATTCTAAATTTTCATGAATTTTTGGGTTATTACATGTGGTACTTAACTTGTGATAGGTTCGGGACTTGTGAGAGGTTGCTTGAGAGTGGACTTATCATTTATTACTTGAGATAGGCACAATGAAACTTGTAATAGTCTATTGATTTTTGATTGATCTTCTTTGAGGTGGTTCATGTAGAGTAGGTATGGTAGGATGCCATAATGGAGGAGTATCCTTCTAGCTTTGAGGTGGCACATGTAGCACAGGTATGGTGGGATTCCATGATGGAGGAGTATCCTTTTTGCTTTGAGGTGGCCACATGCAGATTAGGGATGACAGGGTACTATTTGGGAGATTGTTCCAAAACCTTCTAAGGAATCAATGATTGATTCCAAGCATGTAGTTGATGGGAGTATCAAAGAATACTGGGATAGGTTTGTTTCAAGAGGAATCTCTTAGAAAGAGGGATTTGACTTTGTTGAGGCTTTTGCTTTCGTCATTGGAGGTTTTAAGTTAGACAAGTGAGAAGCCCATGATCGTAGATTGAAGAAGGCCTTGTATGGGCTAATGTATGCATCATGATCTCCGTGTCTCAGGGTCAATGAGTTGTTACTAAAGTTGGGCTTATACAAGATTCGTGCATATTTATCTTTAGTTTATTGATAGATCTGATCCACTATTCTTGGTCTTGTATACAGATGAGTTTATCATTGCTGGAAGTCCTAAAAAGCTTATGATGTTGTGTGAGAAGAATTTGGCTTGTGAAGTTGACATGAAGGACATTGGAGGTCAGCAGGTTGTTTTTCTTGTATTGAGGAGAATTCAAAGTACACAAGCGAGTCACAGTTGGTCAATGTTCCTTTGAAGCCCCTTGCAAAGGGAAAGTTAGAGATGCTAAGAGATGAGATAAGATAATAATAAATATATGATAATTTTATTAGTGTCTGACAAATGGCCACAAAGAGGTGCTAAGTACAATAATATCGATACACTGTGAGAGCGTAAGGGCCACTCCTTTATAAAACCAAAAATAGATCTACTTTAAGATCTAATTTCTACGAGCATGAAAATAATGTCGGGAAAAATTGAAGTGATATAAGGATTGCAAAGGGCCAAAAGCTAAATGCCTTGAAGGGATGCCCTGAAAGAGGGTGCAAGGGAGAGGGAAGAAGGGAAGAATTCTTAGTGCTCCCTAAGCTTGTTGCTTGAAGAGGAGGAAAGGCTATTCTTTTGCAGGTGATCAACCTTTGTATGTCTGTCTCTCCTACAATGCAAGGCTAAAAGGAAAAAACTCATGATAGAAAACTATCTAAAAGAGTTGGTTTGCAATGTGTCTTGTTGTCTCAAGGAAGCAAGCTGCTGTTGAGGTTTGGAAGCAGTGGACTGCTTGTTGGAAAGGTGAGACTTGTCTTGGGATTTGAGTCGATAGCTTTGAATGGGTCTTGCTGGTGGAGGATGGGCCCCTCTTGGGGTCTCACTGATATGGAGCTAGCTAGAGTGGTATTGCTATCTGCTTGCCTCTTGGTGTCCCTATCTAATAGGAGTAGTGGAAAGAAGGATGTGAATATCCTAGTAATGTTTGGATGGGGCTGTGGTTGAAGCGTGGAAGATCGAAGTCCAAATACCTCCCTCATGAATAAGGCTAAACATCGTTGGCTTGGGTACCGGAAAAAATGGAAAGGGAGTTTTGAGACTCCTTGAAGAGGCAATAGAATTGTTCTTGGATCTCATAGTATACGGGACATTGAAGAAAAAGTGCTTCTGTCTCCCTGTCATCCATATGATAGAGCTAGAAAACCTTGTCCTCTTGTGGAATTTGATGCTCAACTTCTACTTGGAACCTATGTGAAGCCACTTGAAACTGGCCCAGAGGGATCATGAGTGTGTGCATCCAGTCCATAGCATGTAAGGGGGTTGAGCATTGAGGTCGTCTCTCATCTCTAGGAAGTGTGTCACATGGAAGGCCTTTTGGGCTTTAACCCCCACGGTGGGTTGAGCTAAGTTACCTGGATATACTACATGTATTTGTCATTTCTGATAATCTTGTTCAATTCTTGCCTAGGCAAGAGATGTCCAGGGACATCCAAAGAATAATTGAATGGAGGTAGATAATCTATCAAAATACTCACTGATCCAAGAAGACACAAAACCTCTAAAAACTAGTAGTCCAGTAGGCCTGGTCAAGGCAATGGCCTCCAAGGAGCAGTAAGCAAGGTACAAATAACGGTCCCTACCAGCTGTTGGGTCAACAAAACTCTGGATCTGATATAGGAGGTGTAGAGTTTTTCTGGAAATGATAATTAATGGAAAATAGAGAATTTCACCTCTGACTAGAAGTTTCTTGGATCTTAACCATGTTAATTTTCAGTCTTAGGGCTTTTATGAAATATAGGATAAAACAGCTGCAGAAATAGAACAATATTTCACTTTGTAACAGTCCAATCTTCTAGGCAATCCAAGGAGAAAAGATACCAAACTGTCTAGATATGTTCTAGCCCTCTAGGGCAAATTATCAAGCATAAACCAGATCTGAAAATTCACTTCTACAGGATATATAACAGCGGCTAAACAGCCCTTCAAATTCCTCAATGATGATGTCAAGTCAACAAATTGTCATTTTACTCATGTCAAATTATCATGACATACATAGCTGTAAATAACAATACATAAAGAACATATAGATGGCTGAAAAGCAAATCTGGAAATTACACAAGTGTTGGACAGCTGAAAGCTTAATTAATATGCTGAAGATGAAGTTTATGTACATACCTTAGCCTTCTCTCAATGGTCAGTACAAATTATTAGCTCTCCAAAACCTAACTAGGTAAAAACAAGAAAAACCATAGCTCAACCAAGGAGCTTCAACATGCAAGAATATCTCCAACAAGTCCTCCAAGGCAATATGTTCTATTCTCTTCTTCTTCTTCACCAAATACACCCTAGGGATTTATCACAAAATCCTAATCTCAAACCTCCAAGGGATAAACCAATGTTGTCAGACTCAAACTTGACAAAGATTGGTTTGGGACTCAGCAAGACTCGGTGACTTGAAAAAGCTTTGTCAAAGACTCGGGAAAGACTTGGCAAATACAAAAAAAATTGAAAATATAGTCTAGGCAAGTATGGGCTAGTTTGATGAGTTTGGTTGAATCTTGGTTGAGTTTGGCAAAGTTTGGTGAGTCTCGTCGAGTCTTGACAAGTGGCGAATTCATGGTGAGTTCTTGGCCCAGGCAAGACTTGTGAGTCTTGGGCGAGCCAAACTACATTGGGATAAACCTTAACCCTAGACTTCCAAGGTGATCCGTTAGTCTTCAAGAAGACCAAGGAACCCTACCAACTCAAAGAGAGAGAGAGAGAGAGAGAGAGAGGATTAATGTGCTTCCCTTCTAGGTCACATCTCTACATAAGAGTGAATAATAATGAACACTGTGAAAATTCTAAACCCAAGGTGACTATTGTCCTTAGCCTAAATATAATTCTTCACATAGCAACAACCACACAATAGCTGGAAAGTAAATAGCGAAAGCATAAAAACACAGTTACACATAGGGAATTTCTCCTTTGAATAAGCTTATCGTTTACTCAATCAAAGCTTACAAGGCAACCTCTACAATTGCTAAAAACCAACAACTATATAATAAACAAATTCACCTCAGACCTGAGGTTTATGACCTCCTGAAGAATTTTTGCCTGCACAAAAATTTGAGGAACAACACTGCTGCATGGGTTATTGCTATACCAATTCGTAGGACTATATGAAATGCTATAAAGTTGTACTGATTTGTTATATGGCTTGAGTCTTGACTATACAAATTGCTCTAGTTGTTGTATGCCTCTTGACTAGTGTGCCTATGCTCTTTTTTTGGTCGCTGTGCCTCTCAAACAAAATTGTGTATCTAAGCATTCTATCTTGACCCGCCTTTATCCTTGAGTTGAAACCTTGATCTAACAAAACCCTAACCTCATAGTGAGATGTATCAGGGTTACAGGAATCGCGACTCAAATCGCGATTTTTCCGAGTTTGACTCGGATTGGAGGCGAAACGAGCCGTTTCAGCTCGCGGCAAGTTAAAATCGGGTCGGGACGGTTTAAATCAGAAAATCGCTGAAAATCGGATCGGATCGGCGCGGTTCGGCGAGTTAAACGATTTTCCCACCTGCTGGCTGACTCATTCCTCGAAAAAAGAGAAAATCCGCGTTTTTTTACCGCGTTTTCTACCCACCCTCGATGCCGCATCTTTACTTATTTTCGGCCACCATTATCATTCTTCACGACTTTGCAGGTTTTTCTTTCACCGGCGTCTGTTTTCCTTCACGGGCGTCCTCTTCATCCACAGGCGTCCTCTTCATCACGGGTGTCCAGCATCACGACGTCTTCTTCATCACGGGTGTCCAGCATCACGGCGTCTTCTTCATCCACGAGCTTCATCCACTGTCTTCATCCACGAGCGTATCCTCCTGCATCCGCGTTGTAACTGTTGCCGTTGTCTTCTCCTGCTCGCGGACTGTGTCCTGCTGCTGCTGCTGCTACAAGTCGCGAGTGGTCACAGCCGTCACAACAGGTATGTGATGTTTTTATTTTATTTTAAATTTTAGCATTTTAATATTTATTTTAACTTTTAATTAAGCCTATACTATATAGTTTTTAAAATTTGTAATGTATTGTATTTATTTTTTTATTTTTATTTTTAAAATTTTTCATAATTTATTATAAGTTTTAAATTTTAAACCTTATTTTAATTTTAATTTTAACTTTTTAATAGTTTTTATTTTGATTTTTGTAATGCATTTTATTTATTTATTTATTTTTATTTTTAAAAATTTTCATAATTTATTTTAAGTTTTAAATTTAAAACTTTATTTTAATATTTATTTTAACTTTTTATCAGTTTTTATTTTGATTTTTAATTTATTATTTGATTTTTTCTTTGCTATATTTTATTTATTTATTTTTATTTAAATAAAAAATGTTAAAAATTAAAATCAAAGTTTTTTTTGGTTAATTTTATTTCTTTAATTTAACATCATTTCACAATTTTATTTTATTTATTTTTTAATGCAAAATTGGACAATCAAATTTTTATTTTTATTTTTTATTTAATATTTGATTTTTATTTTTTAATGTTTTATAACTTGCAGATTTGCATTTTGAAGGCAGTAGGGTAAGGTTGGCCACTAAACTATATAAAATTGGGAAGCAGATTGTCTTTTTGACAGTGTGAAAATGCCAAGAGAAAAAGACTTTGCTTGGGCCTACTGTGAGAAGATTCCAGGGTCCACCAAGTTGCTGTGTAAATTTTGCAGAGAGCATTGTAGTGGTGGAATTTATAGATTCAAATTCCATATTGCTAAGCTTCCTAGGCATGACATAAGTCCTTGCAAAGCTGTACCTGAGGATGTTAGACATTAGGCCAGCTTGGCCATTGATTGCATGAATGAATCCAAAATGAAGAAAGCAAGGGTAAACATGGAGATGGGAAATGTTGCAGGTGTTGGTGGACAATCCTCTAATACCCCCATATCACCTCCTTTTGTTGAATCCATGATGCCTCTACCTAACCCAAGTTTTCATATTCCAAACATGGCTCAAGATCAAAGCCAAATGCCACAAGTTCCACAACCTCCTCCTATTCCTACAAATTTGAGCACTAGAGGAGGAAATATCCACACTTTTTTTGCACCCCGTACACAACTAGGTGCCCAGCCTAGCTTAGATGGCACTGGTTGGAAAAAGAATGTCCATAAGCAAGCAAGAAAGGCCATTGCTAACTTTTGGTATTATTCTGACATCCCTTTCAACTATGCCAGAAGCCCTTATTGGCAATCTATGATTGATGCAGTTGCTATTGCAGGCCCGGGGTTCAAAGCCCCTACATTTGAGAGCCTTAGGACAGATATGTTGCTAGAGAGTGTTGATGACCTCAACCTTGTGCTTGGTGAGTTTCGTACATCATGGGCAAAAACAGGGTGCACCATCATGAGTGATGGATGGACAGATAGGAGAAATAGAACTTAGATTAATTTCCTCGTTTCTTGTCCAAAGGGGACAATGTTTCTCAAATTAGTTGATGCCTCAGACAAAGTTAAGAGTGCTCAACTTATTTGTGAAATGATGGAAGAAATTGTTCAAGAAGTGGGAGAAGAAAACATTGTGCAAATTATCACTGACAATGCAGCTAATTATATGTCTGCTGGTAGATTGTTTGAGGCTAGGCACCCCACTATATTTTGGAGCTCTTGCACTGCACACTGCATAGACCTGATGCTCGAGGACATTGGGAAACTTCAATGGATACAAGAAGTTGTGGAAAAGGCAAAATCCATAACCAAATTCATCTACAATCACACAAATGTCCTTTCCACCATGAGAACATACACTGAAGGCAAGGAGCTTGTTCGCCCTGGAGTGACGAGATTTGCAACAAACTTCATCTCCTTGCAATCTGTAGTAGAGCAAAAGGTCAATTTAAAGAGAATGTTTTTGGGACCTGAGTGGATGGCTTCTAGACATGGAAGAAGCCTTGAGGGCATTGAAATTGTTGCCCTTGTCTTTAATGATGGTTTTTGGAGAGATGCAGAAGAGATCATTGCTGTGACTAAACCACTTGTCAAAGTGCTCAGGTACTTAATTTCTAATTTTCTAAACTTTTTCAATGTTCATCAATTCAATTTGAATTCAAATTTCAAACTTTTTTACATGTTAATTAAATTTAAACTTTAAAGTCTTAAATTGATGATTGATCTTTCAGGATGGTTGATGGTGAGAAACCCGTCATGGTTACATTTATGAGTCAATGGATCTCGCCAAGGAAGCCATAAAAGCCAAATATATGAATGATGAGACCAAGTACATGCCTCTTTGGGACATCATTGATAAGAGGTGGGATAAGCAATTGCACTCTCCTTTACATGCTGCCGGATACTTTTTCAATCTAGCATATTTTTATGACAAGACCAAGTTTAGTGAGGATGGGGAGGTTGGCCGAGGGCTTATGACTTGCATTGAGAGGATGAACCCAAATCCAGAAGTCCAAACCCGTATCATTGCCCAGCTCCAAGACTATAGGATTCCTTCAAAATTGTTTGCTTATACCAGTACTATACGGGAAAGGACAAAAATGTTGCCAGGTATTTTATAATTTGTATTACAAATTTTGTAATTTTGTATTATCTTTTATAATTTTACACTTTATTATCTCAATTCTTCGAAGTTCGAATTTTTTTTCATCTTCAATTATCAATCTTGACTTTTTAACACTTGCCCCATGTTAGGTCTTTGGTGGCAAAATTTTGGCAGTGATACACCAGATCTTAAGAAGTTTGCCACTAGGATTCTAAATCAAACTTGCAGCACTTCAGGTTGCGAGCGCAACTGGAGCATGTTTGAGAAAATCCATTCCAAAAGGCGTAGTCGCTTGACACAAAAGCGCTTGAATGACCTCGTTTTTGTCCACTACAACCTTCGGCTTCGCAACAGGCAGTTACTTGGTGAGACACTTTATAATCATTTGTAATCTTAAATTTTAATCATTGGTTTAAACTTTAAAATTTTAAAGTTTAATTCACATTTTGAATGTATCTTAATTCTTGATGTTGACAGGTTTGGATCATTCAACTATTTCCTTGGGCCAAGATGACTTGGAGGTGGAATTGGAACAGAATGGGGATCCTACAACTGTTGCTACATCTACCTGGATTCATTCAGAGGAGGCTCCTCTTTTTAGTTCCAAGGACTTAGAGACCCTTGAGGGTCAAGCAGCAAGAGATGCGAGAGCATCTACTTCTTAGTTTTAACTTTTTCTTACTATTTCGTATTTAGTATCTAGATTCTAGATTTTGGATCCTCGCTTTATGTATTTTTGGACTCATCTTATGGATGAGAGTTGATATATTTTGGACATCTTTCTGGATTATCATTTATGGACTCATCTTATGCATGAGAGTTGATATATTTTGGACATCTATGATTCTATTGATATCTTTTAGGCATTTATTGATATCTTGCAGTGTATGGACATGGTTGTTTTGAATATCTATAATTTTTTTTTAATTCAAAATAGAGGTATATATCTAATTTTTTGTATTTGCCGATTTTTTCTCGATCCGATTCAAACTCTTCGCTCTTTTGCCTCGTCGATTTATTGCCGATTCCGAGTCTGGTAAGTATGACATGTATCATTGAAATTAATCTAAATCACTAATGTATAAATACACTTTATTAGACTTGATCAACTAAATATAAGACTTTCACTTTATTGCTAAAGTAAATTACAAAATAGAATTTACTTGAACTACTTTTAGCATGTTCACACTGAACTTGTGTGGAATTTCCTGTTCAAGCTACATTCTTCAACACTCCCTCTTATCGAGGAAGGAATTTTGCACCAATCTAAGTTTGTCTCTGAATGCTTCAAACTTCCCTTTTACTAAGGGCCTGGTTAGAATATCAACAACCTGTTGATCTATGGTTACATATTGGAGCTTTACGACTCCCATCTAAATCTTGTCTTGAATGAAGTGATATCTAATCTCGATGTGCTTGGACCTTTCATGAAACATTGGATTCTTCGAGAGTTTGATACAACTTTGATTGTCATAGTAAATCATTGTGGGATCCAACTTCTGATCAAATAATCTTGTAAGCAACTTCCAAAGCTAGATGGCCTTACACGCAGTAGTGTTGGTTGCCAACTTATAACATTGTTGGTTGCCATATACTCTAACTCTCCTGAGTTGAGTGCCATGGAAGTTTGCTCTCTGCTGAATTAGGATATCATTGCTGATCTCAAGCTAAAGCAACACCTTGAAATGTTCTTCCTGTCTGATGCACTGCTTGCCCAATATGAGTCTATATACCCCTGCAACTTCACTTCACCATCTCAAAGATATCTTAGACCATACTCCATTGTGCCCCTCACGTATGTGAGCACATGTTTTGCAGCTACCCAATGCTCTTGCCTCTACTCCACCATGAACTCACTCAAGGTGTTCACTACAAAACATATATTTGGCCTAGTGTTTGCTAGATACATCAAGGAAACCTATTAGTTGCCCATACAATGTGGGATCTACTATATCTAAATTTGAAGTGGTTACCTTCTTCATGTTAGTGATCATAAGCGTGGCCATAGATTTGCAGTCCTCCATTTGAAACCTCTTTAGGATCTCGATTACACACTTACCTTGCCCAAGGAAAATCTCCCTCGGTGTCTACCAAACTTCCAACCCCAAGAAGTAATGTATCATGCCAATGTCCTTCAACGTAAACTCATATTCCATATTTGCCTTTCATCCTGCAATGAGCTTCTCTAAACCTGTAAGAAATGGGTCATCTACGTACAACACCAAAACAAGTTGATTAACTTCACCAAACGTAAAATTTGCTTCACTTTTGGTGAACCCCACACTCTGTAGGTATCCATGATCTTGGAATACCATGCTTTGGGTGCCTGCTTGAGTCCATACAAGGCCTTTTTTAACCTACAAACATGGTACTTATTTCCAAGTTTCCACTGATCTTAAAGTCCTATGGTTGCTCTATGTACACTTCATCCTTAAATATCCATTGAGGAAAGCTGTCTTCACATCCATTCGTTGTATCCTCTATGCTACAACAAAAACTAAAGACATCATTGCTCTATTGGAAGTGTACCTAGTGAATGGAGCAAAAGTCTCCTCGTACCTTCTTTCTTTGAGAGCCCTCTAACCACAAACCTTGCTTTGTACTTCTCTATGTTGGCATCTGCTGCATGCTTAATCTTGTAGAGCTACCTGGAACTCACTACAGATTTCCCCTCTAGTCTTGACAGTATGTCCCATACATCATTCTTCATCGTGGAGGTGTAGTCCACCTTTGCATCCCTCCAACCTTGTTAGTTTGCTACTTCTTGAAAACTAGAAGGCTCAAAATCTATGATGTTGCTAATCAATGCCTTATATTTTGGAAACTTCGTCAGAGGTCTACTCTCCTCGAATGTGCTTCTAGGAGCCTCAACATACTCTTGAGTATCCCTCAATTTATGAGCGAACCATTGAGGTCTTTGGATAAAACTGGTAGGAGTTGGTGCCTCCTCCGTTGTTCTTGAAGGTTGTTGTCTTGAACTGGAAGTCAGTAGTGACCTTAGCTCAACCTTCGAAGCTTCTCTTTTATGATCCCTTGTCATTGAAATAGGCTCATGAGACTTCCTAGATGCAAAATATTCCTCAAACTTGACATCCTTGCTTATGATTGTCTTTCTCTATTATGGAATAAAGACCTTGGATGCCTTTGAAGTTTCCCTGTGACCCACAAACAAACCTTGCCTGCTCAAGGGCACCAACTTGGTCCTCTTCTCTACTAGTATATGGATATAAACTAGACAACCAAAGATGTGGAAATGACTCACCTCTGGCATTCACACTAGTAAATGCCTCCTCCGGTGTCGTGTCCTCCAAGCTCCTGTGAGGACACTTGTTTTGGATGTAGAGTGTCGTGTTGCATGCTTCTACCCTTAGAAACATCGACAAATCCTTGTCAAGAATCATTGCCTTAGCATCTTGTGTGATGGATCATTCTTTTGTTCTGCAACATTTTTCTGTTGTGGGTTGTACAGAACAATCAACTCCCTCTTGATTCTTGCATCCTTGTAGAAACCCTCAAACTCCTTGGAGGTATATTCACCCCTATTGTTTTATCTCAAAACTTTGATTTTATTCCTTGTTTGGTTTTCGGTAAGAGATTTGAACTCTTGAAACTTGTTAAAGATCTCATCCTTGGTCTTTACGAAGTAGATCCAAGTTCTGCGAGAGATGTCATCAATGAAGGAAACATAGTACATGCTTTCAAAGACCGATGTTGTTAACATTGGTCCACATACATCTAAACGTACTGGGTCTAGAATGCCCTTAGTGTTGATTTTTTAGTAGCATCGAGACCCATTCTTTGGGAGAATTGAGGCACTTGGTTAGTTACCAAGAATTTGATTCCAATTTTGGATTGAAGCTCAGCCTGGGGTTGAGAGCCATTCTTTGGGAGAATGGAGGCACTTGGTTAGTTAACAGGAATTTGATTTCAGTCTTGGATTGAAGCTCAGCCCGGGGCTAAGAGTCATTCTCTGGGAGAATGGAGGCACCTGGTCAGTTACCAAGAATTTGATTCTAGTCTTGGACTGAAGCTTAGCCTGGGGATGAGAGCCATTCTCTGGGAGAATGGAGGCACTTGGTCAGTTACCAGGATTGTGTTTCCAGTCTTGGACTCAAGCTCAGCTTGGGGCTGAGAGCCATTCTCTGGGAGAATGGTGGCACTTAGTTAGTGAGCTATGGGACCTTCTCAAGGGACTGACCACCCCTTGTTGAAGTACCTAGCACATGATCTTGGTGAACAAGAATAATCTTCCTTATTTATGATGATGCACTTTGAGTTGGCACATGTGAATCATAGAGACCGAGAGAAGGGTCCAAGGTAATTGTTTAAGGAGCTATGGTTATGGAACCCCAGTGAGGGTCGAAGAGTCCACTAGTGAAGGACCCACTAAGGAAAGACTTCAAAATATTAAAAGATCAAAAGATTAAAAAGATTAAAAGATCAAAAGTTTAAAAAAACTCAAAAGGTTAAAAGACCAATAGATCAAAAGAACACAAATGTTCAAAAGCCCAAAAGATTAAAAGTCCTTAAGAGTAGTTTCCTTAACTTATGGATTTATCTTTCATTGATGGATTATAAATAGAAAAGCATTCTCATTCGAGCAACACCCTTCACATGATCTCCATCGCAGATCCAAGAAGACTGTTGTGGGGTTTAATGCTGGTATTTCTCTCTCTTCACCAACAAAGGTCTGTTTCATACTTGAAGGCACCCGCAGGATTCCACAACCCTCTCTTAAGTGTCGTCAAGGTTCCAAGCATCATTCCGATCTGCAGCAGGGTTCCGAATTTGAGATCTCAGGGTTTCGATCTGTCCCAAACCCACTCAGCAGGGTTCCGAACATGTTTTCTCAGGGTTCCATCTGTCAATTCAGAGTTCCAGTCCTTGTCCCAGGGTTTCGGCTTCTCATATCAGTGTTCTGAGTATGATCTGAGAGTTCCGGCGTTGCCATATTAAAGCCTCAACACTGATCCCAGGGTTTCATTCAGTATTTTGGCTGGCATATTAAGCCCCAGGGCTTACGTCATCTTGAGCAAGGGCTTACATCAACCCTAATCTTTTTATGTACAAGCTTCTCTCTTGGTATGTGCGTCCTAGAGTCAATTTTATGTTGATGTCAAAGTCTGCTCTATATCTGTTCATGTAAAAACTCAGTCATCTCATATTAAGGAAGATATTCTTGCTGGGGTTTTATTCCTTTTAAAGGTTCCCCCAGGGTAAAATCTTTTGTGTTCCTGTTGTTGATTGTTTCTTCTTTACTGCTACATCTACTGCTGGTACATTACATTATTTACAGCTTGTCTACTGCTGATATATAATGATAAGAGTCTACTAGAAAATTTTAAATGACTGTTACTGCTATCAAATCAGATCTATGTTAAAATTTAACATGGTATCAGAGCTGAGGACGTGAAGAGCACAGTTTTCATGTTGGTTACTGTTGCTTACTTAGATCTTGGAAGCTTGCAGATATGATTTAGCAGGAGAAAATGACTTCTACCCAGAGATGGTTAACCTGGATCAGGGTTTGGCTAAAGATGTGGAAGGACATGATTTCTTGAAAAATCAGTTTTCCAAGGAGTCTGGATATGGGACCAAGATTGAGTGAGAGTCAAGAGTGTAATCCTCTCATATATGATTTGTCAACTATATTGATACACTAGGGGTCCATGGTAAATAGTGGTCATTATGTTGCAACAGATCATAAGTTTGATCCTGCAGATATACTACTATTTTTATTCATAGGGAGACTAATACTTGCACAATATTTGAAAGACATAGTCTTAGTGTAAAATCCTTTTTTTTTGGTTCAGCCAACAAAGTGATAAAGCTGGTAAAAATCTGATACATAACTTCAGCATCAAATTTCTCTGAGAGGAAAAGATGTGCCATATAGGTTGATGAAAGGAATTGTCAAAAGATTTGGTGTCAAACTAACTGGATTTAAAATATGAATTCCTGAGGCAGAATTTATCCTTGATTCACTACGTCATGTTTTTCATGACAACTAAAGCTCAGAGTGTCATCTCTGAAACTGCAAATGGTATTAGGGGGATTCGCAATCATATGCTAAAAGAAGTTGATGAAACTGAACACATTTGTCCCATCTACCTCTGTGAGATTGAAGACTGCTACAGACTTGAAGCATTTTGCACATCATGCCTAGTTGAGCAGTGCAACTCAGCCATGCGTCATCATGAGGGATTCCCTCTTGTTTGTGCTTTTGAAGATTGAAATCAAGTTGGAGACTTCCAATCATGGTTAAATCACATCTTTGCCATTTGTATGACCTCACTTCTAAGGAGTTGCTTGCAGAGGGTGATAGCTTGATGTTGAGGAATACTTCATAATCAAAGGGCATGAAAAGATATTTGTTGCCCAAGAAAAATGGTGCACCCAGTTGGATGGCCACATACACACCCTCTAATTCTAGTAGTGCTGCTATGCCCTAGGTGTGACATCAGATAAAGAGATGATGAAATTGGTGGGCTGTGGAGTTGATGATTCCTTGAAGAGGTATGTCAAATATAACTAGCAATCCCAGAAGGTTTGACTCATGAAAATTCAGGTACGCTTTCCTGTGACGAGTAAGAAGTCTACTCAACTCTTCATGTGCTTAGATCTTAACTTGTGTATCTTCTCATCCTGATCATTAGTAATCAAGGGTTTACATGATCATGATACCTTCTAGCCTGATTATTTTACTGTGTGAGTTTGACAGTCTAAAGAGTTTTGTGATTCATTGAACAATGGGATTAGAGTATACAAGTGTAAAGAAGTTTAGCTACCCTAGTAACTATACTAGAGTACATGTGTTAAAGATTCTCATATCTAGAGTCATGATGTTTTAATCTCATTAAGTTTATACTAATGAATGTGCGATGATGCATGAGATCTTGAGGATGATATTATAATGATTCCAATGCACACTTAAGAAGTGCATGTCCGATACTAAGACAAGCTCAAGACACACACCGACTTCTGCATAAGGGAAGATATTAAGAGGGAGGACTCTTTATCCCAACTTGATTGATTTGTCATGGTGAAACATACTTTGATGTGGATATGACATATAGATAATTGCCTAGTGATTGGTATTTGGATGGGTGCTAAGACTATGTCTTTATGTGAATTTGATATTGCATTAAAATATGTTTTGGTTATTGTTGACTATCAGATTGCATGTGACTTGTAGGAAAAACCCATAAGAGGAGGTTGATATGACTTGTTCTGGAAGACAAGTGATGAAGTCAGTTAGATTGCAGATCCTGTTGATGTTTAGAGTTGGATGCATAGTTTAGAGGAAGCCATGTGCTTAGATATGGAGGGAGCAGGAGGCATCGCAGGATGCAGAATTAGTTATTCTAGATGTTCATCCTCCTAAGTGTAGAATGATGGAGGCAGCCAGTCAGCATGTATGGAAAGATGCAATTCTATTATGAAAAATGATGTATGGGATGTGGTCCCAAGACCAAAAGGGAAGTCTGTCGTGACTTTTAAGTAGATTTACAAAATCAAACATGCTGCTGATGGAAGTATTGGAAAATATAAAGCAAGGTTTGTGGCCCGCGATTTCTCTCAAAAGGAAGGTATAGATTATGATGAAACCTTTTGCTCCAGTTGCCAGATACACCTCCTTCAGAATGGTTATCTCCCTCGCTGCAGTTCTGGGATGGAAACTTCACCAGATGGATGTGAAGACAGTTTTTTTTTAATGGAAAAGTTGAAGAAGTCTACTTAGAGCAACCAGAAGGTTTGTGAACCATTGGAAGGAATCCTATTCTTGCAAGCTGAAGAAAGCCTTGTATAGGCTTAAATAGGCTCCAAGGGTCTGGTATGGAAGAATTGATAGTTACCTTCATAGCTTAATTTTCTCCAAGAGTGTTGCTGACTCCAACCTGTATTTCAAGGTTGTTCAGTTACATCCCTTGATCTTGGTTTTGTATGTTGATGACTTGTTCCTTACTGGAGAGGAACAACTGATAGCTTAGTGTAAGAGGGAGCTCACTTCAGAATTTGAGAGGAAGGATCTGGAACTTATGCACTACTTTCTTGGTCTAGAGGTCTAGAAAAAGCTAGATGAGATCTTCCTTTCACAAGGGAAGTATGCAGTTGATATATTACGGAGATTTGGAATGCAAGACTGCAAGCCCACGAGTACACCCATGTTTTCAAACTTGAAGAAGCTACATGAGTCAACCTCTTGTTCAAAGTTGGTGGAGCCTACCTTGTATCGTCAGCTTATTGGATTGTACTTGATACATACTAGACTAGATATATGCTATTTAGTGAGTGCACTGAGTTAGTTTATGTCTGAGCCTAAGTACATACATTGAGTAGCTGCGAAGCATGTGCTTAGATACCTGCGGGGCACTATTGATTATGGGCTCAGAGACACTTCCAACAGTGGAGTGTTGTTACTTGGTTATGCTGACTCTGATTTGGCAAGCAGTGTAGTGGACCAGAAGTGCACATCTGAGTATTGCTTCAATATGGAATCAACAATGATTTCCTAGTCTAGCAGGAAACAAGGTTCCATAGCTTAGAGCACAACAAAAGCTAAATATATTGCTGCCAGTGATGCCCGCTGAGAAGCAGTGTGGCTTACGAAGCTGCTTTTTGATATGTCCAGTGGAAAACTTGAGCCAACTATTATTCATTGTGATAACTAGAGTGGCATGAAACTTTCAAAGAATCCAATGTTTCATGACAAATCGAAACACATTGAGATGAAGTATCACTTCATCAAAGATATGGTCTAGAGAGGTGCCATGCGACTTCCATACATTCGTACAGATGAGCAGATTGTAGATGTGCTGACTAAGCCTCTAACGTTGACGAAGTTTGTATACTTCCAAGACAAGCTTGGTATTGTAGAGAATGTCTCTCTCCCTGAGAGGGAGTGTTGACTTTTGAGCAACATCGAGAGCCATTCTTTGGAGAGTGGAGGTAACTGGTTAGTTACTAGGAATTTGATTCCAGTCTTGGATTGAAGCTCAGCATGAGGTTGAGAGCCATTCTCTGGGAGAATGGAGGCATCTGGTTAGTTACCAGGAATTTGATTCCAGTCTTAGACTGAAGCTCAGCCTGGGGCTGAGAGCCATTCTCTGGGAGAATGGAGGCACCTTGTCAGTTACCAAGAATTTGATTCCAATCTTGGATTGAAGCTCAGCTTGGGGCTGAGAGCCATTCTTTGGGAGAATGGAGGCACCTGGTCAGTTACCAGGATTGTGTTTCCGATCTTGGACTGAAGCTTAGCCTGCCGCTGAGAGCCATTCTCTGGGAGAATGGTGGCACTTCGTGAATGGGCTATGGGACCTTCTCAAGGGATTGGACACTCCTTGTTGAAGTACCTAGCACATGATCTTGGTGAACAAGAATAATCATCCTTATTTATGATGATGCACTTTGAGTTGACATGTGTGAACCATAGAGACCAAGAGAAGGGTCCAAGGTGACTTGTTTAAGGAGCTATGGTTATGGAACCGTAGTGAAGGTCTAAGAGCCCACCAATGAAGGACCAAGAGCCCACTAAGGAAAGACCTCAAAAGACGAAAAAATTAAAAAGATTAAAAGGTCAAAAGATTAAAAAGATTAAAAGATCAAAAGATTAAAAAAATTCAAAAGATTAAAAGACCAATAGGTCAAAAGACTACAAAAGGTCAAAAGACCAAAAGATTAAAATTTTGTAAGAGTGGTTTCCTTAACTTATGGATTTATCTTTCAATGATGGATTATAAATAGAGAAGCATTCTCATTCGAGCAACACACTTCACATGATCTCCATCGCTTATCCAAGAAGACTGTTTTAGGGTTTAATGCTGGTATTTATCTCTCTCTTCACCAACAAAGGTCTGTTTCAGACTTGAAGGCACTCGCAGGGCTTCACAAACCTCTCTTAATCATCGTCAAGGCTCCAAGCATCATTTCGATTTGTAGCAGGGTTCCGAATTTGAGATTGCAGGGTTTCGATTTGTCCCAAATCCACTCAGCAGGGTTTCGAACTGTCTCAGTAGGGTTCCAAACTGTTTTCTCAGGGTTCCATTTATCAATTCAGAGTTCCAGTCCTGGTCTTAGGGTTTTGGCTTCTCATATAAGTGTTCCAAGTATGATCTGAGAGTTCCAATGTTGCCATATTAAAGTTTCAACACTGATCTCTGGGTTCCATTCAGTATTTTGGATGACATATTAAGCCCTAGGGGTTGATGTCATCTTGAGCAAGGGCTTACATCAATCCTCACATTTTTATCTACATGCTTCTCTCTTGGTATGTGTCCTAGAGGCAATTTTATGTTGATGTCAAAGTCTGCTCTATATCTGCTCATGTAAAAACTCAGTCATCTCATATTAAGGAAGATTATTTTTGCTGGGGTTTTATTCTTGTCAAAGGTTTCCCAAGGGTAAAATCTTTTGTGTTCCTGTGGTTGATTGTTTCTTCTTTACTGCTACATCTACTGCTGGTACATTACATTATTTACAGTTTGTCTACTGCTGATGTATGATGATAAGAGTCTGCTAGAAAAGTTTAAATGACTATTACTGATATCAAATCAGATCTATGTTAAAATTTAACACTTAGACCTATGCTCATTGCTTGGGAAAGCAACCTTGGCATGCTTGCCTAGTGTGCACCGTCTGCATACTCCTTGCTGCTAAGTGCTGAACTCTGGAATACCTGTGGCTATAACCCTCAAAATAGGCAGCGCACTAGGTTGTAGGTGCTCCATCCTCTTGTGCCATAATTTACACAAGTTGTCCGTGTTATGAACTAGGACTTGAATAGGTTCACCATGTAACTTATATAAGTTTCCTTCACTAACCTCGATCACTTGTGTTGATTTTGGGCTAGACACCTTTGGTCTGATAAGAATTTGCTAGTTTGTGAACTCTACTACAAAGCCCTTATCTTCCATAACCAAACTAAAAGCAAATTCTTTTTGAGACTTGGAACAAACAATACACTATCAAAGTCTAAAGAGTTTCCTGACCGGAGTTGGAAAGGAATGGTGATGACTCTTGCAACTGGATACTTGGCATCATCACCAAGTTCGACCTGAACTATTGGGACATACTCTTTTAGACTTGAAAATAACTTTTGGCCTGATGTCATATGCCTAGATGCTCTACTGTTCGCATACCAAGCGTTCCTCAGAACCATTCTTGTATGGAAGATACCAATCTAGAATCCCTTCTTGAACTTGGATTCCATCGCTCCTCCTAAGCCATGTACTCCACTAAGTTAGTTTTCCCTGTAATAATATTGTTGCAACCTAGGTGTCCCCGAGCCAATTCCAAGCCTCCAAACAAGAATTCAAGCTACTTGATGCAAACTAGGGCTTGATGCTCTCCTCCAAGATGCATAATGCTCCTCCTCCTTTGTAGGGTGTTCTCCAAGCAAGTTAACCTCTCCATGTGGCCATAATGAAGGATGTCCACAAAGTTGTCAAGAGAACTCCAATGCCCTAGGGAAGAATGCCAAGTCAACACCTTATTGAGATCAAGCAACCACTAAGTAAGCTATCTTCAATGTGCAAATCCATCATGGACCATGTCCCATGCACCAATCCATCTTAGACCATCCGGGGGTTGAACATACACTATATACCCCAAATCTCATGAAGCACCGAAGATGTGGTGTAAACATTTTGGAGTAATCAAATATGAAGTAGTCATTGGGTTGTTTATGCTCGTGCAGGAAGGACTCTAGCTCGTCAATATATATCCTAAACAAAGGGAAAGAGGGTACCTTGCTTCACCCCAATGTTGCTTTGGGTAAAATTAGATAACTCGTGTTCTGTATAGAGGTGGCCAAGGATGGACTCTTAAGGGCGTATGATATCAGTGATGAGGGTCTCTGATATGCAAATGTCTCGAAGTCATTGAAATAGGGCCTCCCTTAGAATTGGGTCAAATGCTATATAAAGTCTACAAAATAGTAGAATACTATCAAAGAGCGTCGCCTCACCTTTTCAAAGATGACCCCAAGGGTGAGAATATGGTCAATACTTTGATGCTTAATGTTAAAACCTGCTTGTCATTTGCCCTACATGTGATGCCACTCAAGCTCATATGATAGCTACAGATGAAGGGTGGTAAAATAGAGCTTGGAGAATGTGTATCCTAGCACGATCATCCTATTTCAAATTAGTCTTGGGCCTTGATTTTTGTATTGGGTGGATGGTGGGACCAAGCCCGTGTAAGTCTTGAGCAAAGAACATGGTTAGAATACCTTCCTCGTAAAGAGCGAGTGTTAATTTACTTGGTTTCTTTGAGTTGTTCTCTATTATGCTCTAGCATGTTGAGTAGCAATTGCTTTGTTGAAGAGATAGTGCACCATTGTGAATGGAGATTGTTGGGCTCGAGAAGAGGATGCATTTGGAGTGTGAGAGTCTTATCATTTATGTATGGTGCAATGCGATGTGCAGATTTTTTAGTAATAACAAAGTTAGTGCAACATACACATGGCCTAGATTCCTTGTCTCGGTTATTGTGTGGCAATAGAGTTGAAAGCACTACATAAAGAGTGTCTTGGAGGGTGTGCAACATAAGTAGATAGTGGTAGAGGGTGCATGCATGTGCCAGCCTTAGATACTTTCTAGTTCTATTTATTTCCAAGGTTGAAAATTGCTTTTTCATCTTTACTTCAGTCTTAGTTCTTAATTATGAAAGTGAATAAGTTAGAGGCTTTTCCAGATTTAGAATAGAGTGTAGATCCCTAGGATTGAGGTGCTTGCTTTCATTCGTGCATTATCTCCTTGCGTGCACTCTATTCTAGGAAATTTACTCATGCAAGTTGGATGCACTATTCTAGATAGGATTAGGGTTAAGGTTTGACATAGGAAACCTAGGTGTGTTACGTTGTATGTATACATGCATTGTAGTCCCGAGATCTCTCCATTTCCACGAAGGAGAGATTAGGTAGAGCATTGAGATAAAGCCTTGGAGATTTATTAGCAAGTGAGTTGCTATGTAATTTTTCTTTTGGAGTTCATAAACAAAGTGTGATTTAATGCCGTAGATTTGTGCTTGTTGTCATGAATTTTAGTTTGATGTGTTTGTAGATCTAGCGTTCCTTTAATTGTTGTTTTCAAGGTTATCAATTTTTAGTGACTAGGATTTGTTCAAGAGTGTAAGTCTACTTACCATGAATTGAAAGTCTTAACGAGTACTGGCTCATCAACATAAGGACTTATGTCCTAGAGTTGCTTGTAAATTGGATCATTATTCCATTTAAGAACCATTTTATATTGGAAACACAAATTAAAGAAAAACACTAATTGTCTTAGTTCCGATCTAAGTCACATGCTTTGTTAGATTTAATTGGACAAAAAAATTCAACAAATATAAAGGTGAAAGATTAAATTTGGCTAAGTTTGCCAAATATTAATGAGTATAAATTATGGTTGTCATTATCTGCCATTTATTTAATTCTTCTTTATTGTTTACCGTCATCGAATTTATGCTCTATATGGATAAATATAGGCATTTGCGATACTATGTATATAATTGATTTCATCTTTGTTGTGATCTACATTGGTTGAAATGCCTTTGTAAAATGGAATGATTATGGCCAACAAAAACAATGGCCCGTGAATTTGTTGGAAGGGTGGATGTTGGAGGGGTGTTCACTTGAGGGTTAATTGTTGAGATCCATAAGAGAGAAAGGATCGAATGAAGCCAACCAACAAAAATTAAATCAACAAACCCTAAATCTGCACAAAGAGAAGATAAACCAACACCAGGGCAAATGATACATTTGTAGCAATGCATAATAGAAGAAATCAACAAGTGCCCCTTTAGAGAAAAATCACCCAAGAACAAAGGAGCATGCCACTTGAGAGAAAACCCTTGAACAATAGGTGACACCATGAAAGAGAGTGTCATGCTAGATATGGTGCTCGTAGGCCAAAGGAATGAGTCACTTGTATAAGATATCAATAACTCAAGAGGATGTTACAAATGAGACTTGAGTGTGTATTTATACACAACTCAAGAGGTAGGGTGCCCTCCCTTAGAGGGTTATGACACACCTAACGACTAGGTTGGTCTTAACCACCCAAGGATATAAGAACTAAGTGTTGACTAGGTCGACTTCAAGACAAACCCTATAAACACACGAATACATAATAATAATGATTTCAAAGTGAGGTCTGCCATGGATGTATGTGAATATTACACCATCATTTCAACATCCCCCCTTACACTAAGTAGGGGGCTATGGAGAATGATGAAATATAGATGGTAGAGTGGGTTTATACTATTATAGAGACCCAACTCAATAATAGGGTTAACCTTGGCCGAAATACAAAAAAGAGTAGGTTATTTTTATACCCAACTCGAATATACTTAACAAGAGAGCTTGAATATAGTGTGAGAGTGGGTTTATGGATACCCAACTTGAATATACTTGAGAGAGCTTGAATAAAGCCGAGAAAGCTCGAATACAGTTTGAGAGTCAGTTGATGGGCCAACTTGAATACATCTGAGAGAGCTTGAATACGCTTGAGAGAGCTCAAATACAATTCAAGGGTGGGTTTATGGATACCCAACTTGAATACAACTAGGAGTGAGAGTTTGAAATATATTATATAATTGAGTGTGGGTATGTGGATAGCCAACTTGAATATATGGTTGGCATTTGGTTGTGGTTGAGATACAAACGTGAGTGAGTTAATGGATACCTAGCTCAAAATAGGGTCATGGTTGTATGTGAAGATTACATCATTATTTCAACATCCCCCCTTACACTTGGCAAGGGGCCATGGAGAATGATGAAGTATAAGTGGGAGAGTGGGTTTATAGAGATCCCAACTCAATATAAGGTTAGCCTTGGCCAATTTACAAAAAAGAGTGGGTTTATGTATACCCAACTCGAATACATTTAAGAGAGCTTGATTATTGTTGAGAAAGCTTGAATATAGTGTGAGTGTGGGTCTATAGCCTTGGCTGAAATACAAAAGAGAGTGGGTTTATGTATACTCAACTTGAATACATTTAAGAGAGCTTCAATATTGTTGAGAAAGATCAAATATAGTGAAAGAGTGGGTTTATGGATACCCAACTCAAATACTTCAGAGAGAGCTTGAATAAACCCGAGTAAGCTCGAATACAGTTCAAGAATGGGTTTATGGATGCACAACTTGAATATGCTTGAATACCCGGGCCTTGAGAGAGCTCAAATATATCTTAAGGGTGGGTTTATGGATAGCCAATTACGATTACACCTAAGAAAGGAAAATACTGTTGAGAGAGCTCAAATACAATCTGAGAGTGGGTTTATGGATACCTACCTCGAATACAACTAGGAGTGAGAACAACTTAAATATAATTTAGAGTGGGTTTGTGGATACCCAACTTGAATGTATGGTCGACCGTGGTTAAGATACAAAGGTGAGTGGGTTAATGGATACTTCGCTGAAAATAGGGTCAGCCCCCTTAGTTTGAACATAAGGTCCTGGAGAGAAGGCATTACATCATAGCTTCTTTTCTTAGCACTGAATGTGGGACATATAGTGAAGATTTAACCCCCTCGAACTCCATATCTCCCACATCAACGTGTTTCCACAACTTGTGAGGGTGGCCTCTAGTAGAGGTATAGAAGAAGGATCCACTAGAGCATGTTGGTTTGTTTAAGGTACAAAAGGTGGCACAAGCTGTCCTTGAGAATGAAGCTGTTGAAAATAGAACATCCAAAAAGGATGAACATCATAATGTGGAAATAAGAGATCCATTGAAATATGTTGATAATCATTTATAAAAATAGTAGGACAGATCCTACTTGTAAGTTGTGAGTAAAGAATTCATCAAAAAGGTGAGAAAGCACTTAGCTTCCCCTTAAAATCAGTTGGTCATAGACCTAAATGTTGCTATGAACCAACTTCATTAGTTGAGAAGTATGCTTCATATCACAATAGATAGAAGTAGCCACTCTAAAACCACCAACTCCAGGAACATAAAGAATATCTCCAAACGTGGTGGGGTTAAAGATGATATCATCACATCCTGAAAGTGTAAGGTCCAATATGCAAGGTGTATATCGTAAAGAGAGTTTATCAGGTCTAAGAACAATTTAGATAAGATAATTTGATTATTGTCCAGCGGATGATCATGAATAGGTTAAAGGGACTGCTAGGTACATCATAATCAATACACAATGGAAGTTTGAATCATGAATGCAACTAATATAAAAGCAGAACTAATCTATGATATCTAAGACCTAGAAACTACAATCTGTCAACCAGTTAGAAGATACAAAGCTGGGAACCACAAAGATAGGAAGCCTTTGTAAAGTCTTCAAACGATTTGCTAAAAAGACCCAGCAGTTAGTGTTGGACAGATGATGCAGGAACTTCTAGTGGCAAATGAGCTATGACCTTTTCCTGTAAAAGGGGGAGAGGGAATTGATACTAGATAGCTAGCTGCTAGATTTGTCGTTGTAGATGACTTATGATGATGAGATGCCTTTATATATTCGATGTCATTTTGTATTGGTTTTTCACTTTTGAGTCCTTGATTGGACAGCTATCAGGGTTTAGGATTCAATATTGACTTTGATGTATCATTTTTGATTTGGCATCCACTACATCATATATATCGTTGTGTTTCCATATTTATGTGCCATTGTGTTTATGAGATGTTTTTGTTAGTTTACATGCTTAAAAAATTATAAAAAATGAAGTTGTTTTGTATCTTTCTAAGCTTGCCGTGGTTTGCCAAATTTTGCTGATTTTTTTCACCAATGTTTCTGAGTTGTTGTATTTTGGACCCTAACCAATTTTTTGCTGATGTGGATTTTTCAACAATGATATTGAGTTCACCTTTGCTAACTGTAAAGTCCAAATACAATAAAATTTGTCTTGCAAGTCTATTTTTTTCTGTTAGCTTCTGAGTTGTGCTCTTTAAGGATTTGAAGCATCATCTCCAAGTTTGCATTTGCTCTTAGTTTTTCCAAAAATTAGAATATTATCCAGATATGGCAAAAGAGTCAGTGAATGGTCTTAAGACATCAGTCATCAAATGCATAAATGTTATTGGAACATTATGATAACCCAAATTGCACACCACCACTCAGATAATGCCTGCATTATTTTAAAACCATTCCTTAGATATCTTCCTCGCATATCTCTATTTGATTATATCTAGCTTTCAAATCTAGCTTAGTGAAATATCGTGCATATTGAAGTTGTTCAATTATGCTTTCCATCCTCAACAAGAGGTGCTTGTTTTAGAGTTGAAGGTTCTAGAATGTAATTTTGTTAAAGGCTAAGACATCTGAATACATTCGCCAAGAGCTATATTTCTTTGGCAGTAATGGTTATAATGGAGCCACATTGAGATGCTTAAGCATAATCGCTTCTTGTTTTCAAAGAGCTCTTGCACATGCTCATGAGGTACTTCTTTTAGACTGTAAAATTGTTGAAGGGTTACACACATCACCAAGTTCAATCTTTCTTTGGCACTAATGATCATAATAAAGCCATGTTGAGATGCACTAGGCATAATTTCTTTCTTTTTCAAAGAGCTTTTGCACTTGTTTCTTGATTTACTCACTCTCCAACAATCAGGTTTTCTGCATTTTGTTGATCAGCAATGTTGATTTAGACATGAGTTCAATCTGATGTTGGATGATATCATGGCTGTTTTTGGGGCAAGACTTTTGACACAAGGAAAACATCTTCTATTGCACCAAAAAGTTATCCAACTGTTGATTTTGTTTCGAGTTTGTTTTGAAGCCTCCTTCTTTGTAGGCATTTGTTCAATCTTGCCCCTTGGGTATCACAGCCATAGTTACATATGTCGGCGATATATCGCCCATATTGCGAGTCATTCCCCTTGGCGATATATCGCCACTAAAAAATCGCGACATTTATGACATTTTGAATATATCGCGATATATTGAATGTGTCGCGATATATTGGGAATATATCACGATATTTTGGAAAATATCGCCCTCCAAAAAAAAATTGCATGGAATTTTGGGAAATAAATCTATTGGTTAAGTTGTTGGTAGTGTTATTAAAACCTGAGATATTAAATTATTAAAGTAATAAATGGTAATATTAAATTCTTAAAGTAAAAGTGACATTCTCCTTATCTTTCATTTTTTATCCTTTTACTTGAACTTTTAACATTACCATTAATTGTTTTAGGATGTTTGAGAGTGGTTCCAACTTTGTCGGACTTCATATGCAAAAAGTAGAATTTTAGATCCCATTCAAAATTCAACAGACTTAATAGTTTTTAGGATTACAATGTTTCCACTGGATTCTATCATGTATGTGGGTATAAGAGTGGCATTTAATCAAGCACATCAACCCCTCTATGTACTTTGATGTTGGTGGTGTTGATTGTTGAACTCCTCTATCATGACCTTAATAAAAATGTACCCTTCACTCAAACAAAATCACTTATTAAGCTTGGGAAGCCTTTTCTACCTTATTTTAATGAATGGTTTAGGAAGTTTCATCAAAAGAGGGTGTTGAGTCTGTTGACTAATGTCCTTGGAGGATCAACTTTGAGATTTGAGGTAGATGCAAGGGCGAGAGTCTAAAGGAGGGGGGCATAGGGTGCTATTTATGAATAGGATCCCGATATAGGCAATGATTTTGATGATATGTAGTTATGGGAGGGGACAACTCACACTCTCTTCCATTTCAGTCCTATTACCTTTCACCATAGCCCGAGCAGTTGGAGCTTCCATATCCACCCTAGCCTCATTTAGAGCACCCACAAGACCACCTACTACTTTTAGAGGAATTTGGTTCCCCTTGCCCGTAAAAGGGGTGGAGGGGATCGATGGTTCGTATTATTTATGATTGTACTATGTAGTATCTAGATGCCTCGCGAGTCTCATCTCATGAGATACATTTATTTTGATCATTTGAGGTGATTTTGTATCATTCTATCAAGAACATAGTTCAATAATTTCAATTTATCATCGATATGGGATCATGATCCTGCATTTGGCATCTTATGCATCTTATATATTAGCTGTATTTTCATATTTATGTAGTAACATGTTTATAAGATGTTGTTGTTGCTTTAGATGTTAAAAAAATTGAAAAAATATTGTTATTTTTGTATTTTTTTGAGGTTTTACGACATTTTCACCGATGTTGCAGATAAGTTACATTCTGAACCCTTGGCGATATATTCATCGACACGATATATGTAACTATGTCATGAACACCTAGGAAAGCCTCCAACTCTTCCTGTTGCACCAAGGAGGAAAATTCCTTCTCCCATTTTCCATCCCCACTTGATGAGTCTAAAATAGAAGTGTGGGTAGAACTGTGAATCAGATCTATGCAATACTTATTCACCCAACTTATGGCTGCCCCATCTTTATCTTCATCTGACTCTTCCATGGGGAAGAGATTCTTTCCAGAAAACAATTCCAGTTTTTTTTTGGAAAAGACCAAGTGCTTGGTTCTCATCAAACTTGTTTGCACAGTCCTCAAGCACCTGCAAACCCAAGTGCATCTCATGATCCACCATCTCATGAGATTCCTCCATGTGTTCAAGAATGCAATCAGCCTTGTGAAGATGGCTAAATGGTGTGTAGGAAGGTAGGTGAGATCTTTGCAACTTCTCATGAAGTTGCTCTATCTCCATCTTGGATTCTTGGAGTGCACCTTGAGTGCTCTTCAAGGAATCTTTGGTGGTCAATAATTCTTGTGTGAGCTTGCAGATTTCTTCTTCATCCTTCAAGGATGCTCCATGCAATAATTCCACAAGCTCAAGCAGACTGTCTCTATCAGAAAGAAATTGCAGAAAATTATCTTTGGTGCTTGTCATGGCCTTCTGAAATTTCTCCATGTCTTCAATGGAAGATTTCTCCTCCAAATTCCAACAGAGATTTGTCATCAATGCATAGGTTCCTTGGAGAGTGTAGAGCCTCTTTGTTTTTGCACTCACTCATCTTCAGTGACCCTGCAAGAAAATGAGGTTCTTGCAGATGAACCTCTTCTTCTTCCCTCTCTCTGGGCTCAACTTCATGAAACTCTTGTGGTGATGTGGAAGTTGATCTTGGAACCTTTTCTTCCAGTGAAATCTCTATGTCACCAACATAGAGAGATGGACATCCCTCGGTAGATGTCTCAGTGAAATTTGAGCACCCATCAGTAGGTACTCTTTCAATCATGTCCAAAGTGGTTCTTATCCCTCTGGATTGTTCTTCTACAACACTAGTGGTAGGGTCAAGTGAATGAACACCCTGCTCTTTTCTTGCACAATCCTCATCACTAAGGATTTCAGTTATGTCTTCCATGGCTGCAACATATTTCTCTTTATGCTTATGGGAAACTCCACCATGTTGCAAGAGATTACAAAATTCATAACTGTGTGCATCCCTTTGCACCAGATTTTTTTCCTTCAGATTTCCTAGTTCACACCCAGCTGGTGGGGGATTGTCTTCTACTTCATTGGGAAATTCAAATGATGAATTCAGATCTGATATTCCTTCTTCTTTGGGATCTGATCCAAAAGATTCCTTCACCATCTTATCACCATTGACACCCTCACCCTTCTTTGCATTGATTGTGTTATCACCGACACAGAAACTGAGAATGAATTTATCTCCCTCACAATTGGCCTTCCTTTTGCAGTATTCAGATGCAAGTGAAGACTTTTTATCTTTCCATGGATCAAATGGTTGGAGGTGTACATGGTTGTTGCAAAAATTAGAACTTTTATCATCCATGTTTTTCACCTTATCCTCTTTCTATACAAATACTTTGGTGGCCTGCTCTTCCACCAAAATTTCTGGTTCATACCCAAGTGGTGTGGCCATGTTTTCTTCTTCCTTATGTGACTCAAAAGGTGACTAACTCTTATTTGCATTCTTCTTTTGGATCCGATCCAAAAGATGTCTCTTCACCCATACATGAGCTCACATCACTATCAGTGATTTGCAGATCACCCAGCAAGAACCTTGCAGCGCATTCAACTTCAACTCCATGGATCTCTGTCTCTGCTTCATTTCTCTTCTCCTTCAAGGAGTTTGAGGCTTCTTCATCAAGATGGTGACTGGAAGTTCTATATGGAAAAAATCCAAACATCCTCTTACTGCTTGGATGAATCTTCCTTCTTTCCTCCTCTTTTGGCTCTAGGAGGAAACCTTCTAGTCTCCACTTCCTTCCACGCTTCATGAACCATGTGTGCAGTCCTTTTCAGGTTTGTTCCACTGTAGGGATCTCTGAACAACTTCTGTACCTCAAGAACGCGGTACTCTCGGAAAGAAAGGACCTCCCTTATCTCTTCTTTCAAAGCAAAGTACTCCATGGAGTACTAGAAGGATTCCTTAAGGTTTCTTCCATTGAACATTTGGTCATTGATACGTGTAGATCTCTGCCAAATGGAATCATCATGAACTAGGAGCCAAAGATCATCCATATCATTCCCACTACCTCTATCTGAGGTACTGCATGAGGGCTCTTCATAGCCTTCTTCTTCAGATTGCTCAAGGTCTTCTTCATACCTTTTGCATTATTCTTACTGCTCATCAAAGTCTTGCTTAGAGTATGGTAGGAGCTTCATGGAAAAAAAATGTTTCTTCTTCTTCTTGAGAGCTTATTTTCCATAGGCTGATCCAAGGAAAGAGCTCTGATACCACTGTAATATCCCCGAATCAGATTTCAGAGATACTAACTCCAGACAAAGATTAGGTACAGAAAATTGTCAAACTAGGTGCTAGGGAATTATTAGTTTTGACCGGAAGGACTCAAATTGAAAGAGATTCTTCACAAAAGGAACTCAAAGTTTTGATACCACTGTAATGATCCAAAGTCCGATATACAGATCAGATCACTAATGCTGCTGCAAATTAATTAAAATTTATGATATGAACTTGTAGACATTCAGTGAAATTTTTGACTAGGGAGATGAAGGTATTTTGTTGAGAAATTTGTATGCAAGGGAGCTGATAGGGGAAGCAACCAAGGTAAGTTTCAAAACATTGCATTCACCTTCCCTAACACATTTAGATCGGGGGCCATTCAGGTTTCAGAGTCCGCTATTCGAAAACTTAATCCCTCGCTTCTGGGTCACCCAACCGTGAAACTAGGAAGATTTATTTAGTCCTTTCGACCAGGGGCTTGGGGAAAGGCACAGAGATGTTGTCTGACATTTATATAGTTGCAAATAATGTTTGGGACAGTTCGGAATGGTTCTGGAGCAGATTGGGGAGTTTAGGAGTGAATTGGGAATTTTTGGCAATTTTGGACTAGAGAAGTCCTGTGCAATGGAGGCTACCAAAACACTGTACGACCTCAATGAATTTGCAATATGGAAGTATGTATGGATATATGGGTCTGTCAGTGACACAACAACTTGCAGAACCGAAATTCAATGTACAGATCTCATATAATTGCAGAAACACTGAGACTTGTTAATTTTAACTAGTCATCTAGCTAGGGTGCTTAATATAGCATGAAATTCATAGCAGAATGACTTCAGTTCAGAAAATAAATTTTAATAGGGGCTAATACAACTTCAATTAACATATTAAACCTTTCAAACTCATGGCCATGACCCTTGCTCACTCATTATTACACTAAACTGTCAAATTCCCCATTTTAATGACAATTTAAGCTTATACATGGGAAAACTTAATATGTAGCTTAATGGACAACATGATTGCGATCTGATAGAGATAACTAACAATATTTAGAAGCTGATACACATTAGAGGAAGTGTAATGACTGACCACTCCATAAGAGTACTCAAAATGGTGGGCAGGAGGCCCAAAAATTAACAACAGAAAGAATGAGAGCATGGTGAATCTTGGGCTTCACTGGAGCTCGACTTTACTGAATATGATGGCTGCAATAAGTGACTGATTTGATCATTATGAGGTGACCATCATGTGCTCCACACCTGCAATGAGAAAAGAATGGGAGGAAGAAGAATGGGAAAGGAAAAAGGAATTGAGGCACATCTCCCAATAACTGAGGCACATCTCTCAGTTGAAGCAATGCTTCACATAAACATCAATAAATCATAAGCCAAACTAGTAAATGGAGCTCGAATCCTCCTTTAATAGATCTTTGGGTGACCTGCTTAGCAAGTAAAGGAAATAGGTGACCTGTGAGAGCAAGTCATCCACATAGAAACCCTAACCTTAGCCACATATGCGCCCTCCTTGAGTAATTGGCAAGTAGGGACCCTTGTGAGTTGTTTCCCTGTCCATGTCATTCATCAAACTTGGTAATTGCGCCCTCCTTAGGCCCATAGTTGCTGCTTTTGTCAATGAGTTTTTTTTGCCTTTCCTGCTTTGTGCTGAGCCTCCAAAAAGGAAACTTCGCCCTCCTTAGTCAATTGTTTCCTGCTTTTCCCTATGATAGATTTTTCTGACTTTCCTTCTTTTGAGACTGAGTCTCCGAAAGGAAACTACACCCTCCTTAGTCAATTGTTGCATGCTTTTATTTTGATAGCTTTTGTCATAGCTTTTGGGCACTTTCCCTTTTCTCTCTAACTGCTTTTGTTATTATGTTTCCACTTTTTTAATCTCCTCCCTTGCCAAGTTGGTTTGTCAATTGTGCCTGACATGGCAAGCTCAATTCCACATGTTATTTGCACAATAATTAATTTATAATAATAAAAATTAAACTGAGTATAAGCCTCATAAATAATATTTGGACAAAATTCCCAAGGTGAAGTAATTAATGCATCTTTGACCCCCCAAGGTGTTGGCATGGTCAACACTTTTATGTCCAGAAATATGGGGACATGACAGAAGACCCTTGTCATTTAGGGCTTAACACAACCACAACTCACAACATGGAAGGTCTTCCTGCATGCATGTGTTCTTGCATGCAGAAGACGTAAATTAGGAAACCAATTGTATTTAATTTACTTTTCCTAAGTTTACTTTGGAAATTAAATTAAAGTGATCTAAATTAACTTTTGTGAAACACTAGTTAAAGTGAAAGTGAAATTAGGGTTTTTGCTTTACCATTGGTTAAAGTGAAAGTGAAATTAGAGTTTTTGCTTTACCAGTAGTTAAAGTGAAAGTGAAATTAGGGTTTTCGCTTTACCTAAAGTTATAAAAGAGAGATCAATTGGTGGAGAGGACACACACACTTGTATTTCGACATAGACAAGATACAGATAGGGAGAGAAAGTCAGACAGATGATTTAGCTGAGAAGACGGAGGAGCGAGCAGTAGGATCATCGAGCTTCGTACAACTGGCCGTACACTCACACAGGAGGGTGTTGAGGTTTAGCTGGGATTTGCCCAGTGATTCTGCTGGGTACTGCATTCGCCAAGTTTGGGTGAATTTGCAGTGATTGTAAAAGTTCCATATTTTCTCATAATAAAATCTATATTTGACTGTTGCATCGGTTTTCCCATCTTGGGTTTTTTCGGGGGTTTCCATACCCAAAATAATAGTGTCAATATTGTGATGTGATGTTTTGATTTATTTCTCCGTTTTATATTTCGCCGCATACTGTTAAAGATATTCATGTGTGGTTATCAGTTGATATTTTGCATGCACTGTTTAGCCCTAGTTGAATATTAAAGGATAATTTACAACTGCTTTTGTCAATGACAACTTTTTCTGCCTTTCTTGCTTTTGTGCTGAGCCTCCAAAAAGGAAGCTGCGCCCTCCTTAGTCAATTGTTTTATGCTTTTCCCTATGACAAATTTTTCTGGCTTACCTTCTTTTGAGACTGAGTCTCTGAAAAGAAACTACGCCCTCCTTAGTCAATTGTTGCTTGCTTTTATTATGACAGCTTTTGTCATAGCTTTTGGTCACTTTCCCTTTTCTCTCTGACTGCTTTTGTCATTGTGTTTCCACTTTCTTAATCTCCTTCGTTGGCAAGATGGCTTGTCAATTGTGCCTGACATGGCAAGCTCAATTCCACATGTTTTGCACAATAATTAATTAATAATAATAAAAATTAAACTAAGTATAAGCCTCATAAATAATATTTGGACAAAATTCCCTAGGTGAGGTAATTAATGTATCTTTGATCCCCCAAGGTGTTGGGCATGGTCAACACTTGAATGTCCAGAAATATGGGGACATTGCAGAAGACCCTTGTCATTTAGGGCTTAACACAACCACAACTCAGTTCTAGATAGGCTGCAAACAAGTCAAGGCCAGAGAGGTAAGGTCAAATCAGCCATGGCTTAGCTAGAAGAGGTTACCACAGTTCACATTAAGGTTGAGGGAGATCATCACAGTCCATAGCCCAGCTAGGAGAGATCAACACAGTCACAGTCACAGTCACATCCCACTAGTTTATAACTTTATACAGTCACAACTAACTAGTATACACAGTCACAACCAAAAATTGTAAGGACACACAGTCCCACACAATCCATGAATCAGGTGTATAAGGTCATGGCGCAACAGGATACACAGTCCACGGATCAACCCATAAGGTCACGACTCAACAGGAAGACAATACACAGTCCATAGATCAACCTATAAGGTCACGGCCCAGCAAAAAGAGTACTACACAGTCCATAGATCAGCCCATAAGGTCACCTAAAACAGTCATGGACTATTCCATAAGAAGATAAGAGCAGCAAGAAATCAAAATGTCCACCCAAAGCAGCAGAAACCCTAGGCATCAAGCACAAACCAGCAAAGGATCAGATCTAAGCTTCTTCTCATGTCGAGATACTTGCTAGAAATGGAGAAGTGAAACTTATTTATAATCTTGACAAGCCTTCTAGAAAGGTCATTTAGGCAATCCTAGGTTTTAGGATGGTCAAACATAAAATAAAGTTAAGTTAGGATAGGGTACCAATGGTCCAAAAATAAAAACCATAAAATTAAGTTTACTTAGGATAGGGTACCAATGGTCTTACAAAATAAAAACCATAAAGTTAAGTTGACTTAGGATAGAGTATCAATGGTCCAAATTAAAAACCATAAAACTAAGTTGACTTAGGATAGGGTACCAATGGTCCAAAAATAAAAACCATAAAATTAAGTTGACTTAGGATAGGGTACCAATGGTTGAAAAATAAAAACCATAAAATAAAAGTCATCATGCTAAAGGTACACATAATAAGAGTGTTAGGACCAATTAAGATAAATGACCATAAGTCAACCAAAGGGGTCATAAAAAGAAGGTAAGACAATCCTCATACCCACAAGACCAAGGTGTACCATAAATGTGGACAAACAACCTCTCTTTTACCTACAAGACTAATAGTACCAAGGTGTACCATAAAAGACCAAGGACTTTAATCTTTTCTCTCTCAAGGTATATTGTCTTGTGTGTTCCATACATCTTTATCATCACTATATAAGGAGAAAATCCAAACTGGATGATGTGATCCTCTAGTGCTTAGTACTGCTCTGAAGGGTTAGGTGCTAGTGACATTTTCAAGGGGTGGCTAGTCCCTTGAGAAACAACCTAGCAATAACTGAATAGGAGAGAGGACATCAAATATCATCATCTTGGTCAACTTGACCAAGATCCACCTAGTTAATTGACCAGGAATCATAGTTTTAAAAATAGGGCTAACCGGTTTTGGAAACGGCCGGTTCATCGGTTCGGTACCAAACCGGTTCAAACCGGCAGGTAAACCGGATCGGTGACCGGTTAGTTACCGAACCGGCCGGTTGGTAACCAAACCGGTCCGGTTCGGTAACTAACCGGTTTGACCGGCCGGTTGGCAATATACTGTTTTTTTTAATTTTTTTTAGTTTTTTTGAAAGTTTAAGTTTTAACTTTGTTTTTTATTTTTTTTATATTTTATATTTTACTAACCTATTTACCTAACCTATCCCTAACCTAACTACCCAACCCAACCCAACTACAAATAACATCTACTGGTCCCCTTCAAAAGTTCATATTATTTCTTTTATATGGTATATACATGAGCAGATTACAGTACACTTTGTGCCATTTTGATATATTGACTCTTATATGGTATATACATGAGCAGATTTTGGTTATTTTGTCTTCAATGACTTGGAATCATGGATTATAATCTTGAAAATGTTATTTTTCTTTAAAATTTAAATATTTGATGTATTTTTTAGCAAACCGATTCATTAAATTCAAATCGGCCGATTTATGACCGATTCGTTACCGATTCCGATTCCGATTCCGAGTTGACCCTCGACCGATTCTGAGTCCGATTCCGATTTTTAAAACTATGCAAGGAATGTACCTGTAAGAACTGCTTGGTCCCAGACCAAGAATCTGCCTAGTCCCAGACTAGGAAATCTTTGTCTCCTGCAAGATCTGCTTGGACATCGTGTCCAAGAAACTGTTTGGTCCCAGGCCAGAATACCCTAGAGGCATATAGGTTAGAGACTTTTCCATGGCATCAACCTGCTTGGTCCCAGACCAAGAACCCTAGAAGACTACTAGGGGCCCTAGGGTACCTTCTAGGGTCTTACTCTACCCTACTTAATTGACTAGGGTACCATCCTCTCTGAGAATCGGTCTCGCAGCTGCATTATTTTTAACAAAGGGGGGTCCATTAGAACCCAACAAGGATCGTCTAGAAGAGACCTTGCATGGTGATGAGAAGAAGCATGATCCATGGAGGCATGTTGAGATCCATATCAAGAATCTTCTGAAAAATGTAAAGGGAGTGTTGATGCTCAAAATGACATGGTTTTAGCAATAACACTATGAATACCCTTGGATAGTTGTTCGAGGGGAGGATGGGAATGGAAGTCTATGTTGTGTTTAGAGCCCTCGGGTAGATAGGATTCACAGGGTTGATCAATGACATTAAATTCATAAATAAATGAAAGTGAGATATGATGTGTTATTAATGCAAGCATGCTTTCAAAATAAAAACGTTAGTACATTAAACAAGCTTAATGCAACCTATCTAACCATGCGTGCATTAATTTCTGAAAAGAGAAATTGATTAACTAATTAATTATTGCAAAGAGATTAATATATAACTATACAAAGAAAAGAGAATGCCTAATGCAATTGATTATCTAAGAAAAGAAAGCTTTAGTCGTTAGTATGAAAATGCATAAGTAATTAAAGCAATTATGACGCATTGGTAAAATAAAATAGCTGCTTCAAAGTCTAAGGTCCATTAATGAAATAATTTTGCCGAGTAAATCATTAACTATGCATTTATGTTGTTAGTATAAAATTGCAGCAATAATTTGTATTTCCTTTATGCCTATGTAGATTTGAAAAGAAGCTTTTAGAACGTAAAAATAAATCTTTCATTTCACGGATCTGCAATTTTTAAATGCAATTAAAATTCAGAGTCCGTTGATGCAATAATATCAGTTTGATAAATTGTGAACTTTGCATATTGAACTTTTAGTGAAATTCAACTCAATAAATTTTATTGTTTATGTAAAGTAAAAGATCATGAAAAACTCTGCATGGCAACTACTCCAGATTGAAAAATAATGCATTGGAATGCATAACAACTAAAGGTGCAAAATCAGATTTATGTACAAGGTAGTAAAAAAAAAAATATTTACAGTCCAACATGTAAAAATTAAAATAAAATAAAACAATAGTAAAGATGAACAATAAACAGTGGAGGAAAGATGCAGATATGTCCAAATAAGAATTTTTATTGATGGAATAGAATCTGAACAATCATCTAGTACAATAGGCCACGACCGGTTCAACCCCTTAAAACATGAGGTCTATGAGACCCTACGCAGCTCTCAACTTTACAGGTTCACCAGGGTGATATCTAGACAACGAGAGCAGTCCCACTCAGATTGTGTTGACGGTAACCTGCACACATGAAGACGTCAGTCGTAAAAATATCAACATGAAATTACAATGCGTGGAGGAAAACAGAAAGTACCTCTGACGGAAGGACACTCTGCCTTGACCCTAATGGATGGACCTGAAAGGTAGTCTTACCTGCAATTGCTACCTGTTAGGCTCATGGACAATTGAGTATGGAAAAGAAATGGAACAGCAGTAGGACCTAGCAGTACTCGCTTCTTACCTTCGGTGTGAGAAATGGTTGTTTCGACAGCTTCACCGAGCTTTTAAAGGCATGTGCAACGGTATGTGAAGCATGTGAAGGAAGGCCAAGAATTTCAACAATTGTCGGGAGTGAAAATTTGCTGCATCGTTTGGCGGTTGAGTTTTTCTGCATGTACCTGGAAGAGGGCAAGCTGCAAGTAACCGACGCTCACCCTGGGACACAAAAATATAATTCTAAAGGTTAACGTCTTTTGGCGCATGGCATCCCTGGGTCACTTCTTGGGTTTGTTGGCATTTTAAAATGGTTTGATTGAATACATAATCAAACTGTAAATCTGTGTGAATGAAATATAACCAGTCTGTCTTTGAGTTTCTGTTTTAAATTGTCCCCCTTTTGGAACTTCATTAGCTAAATAATAATAATAATAAATCTTGTGGTGATCTCTGAAAACAAATGGCTGTGCTACAAGTTACAACTGTGCGTTGTGGGAACCAACATTGAGTAAGTGCCCCTAAATGTGCACTGGTTTGTCTAAATACACTAATGCACAGGGAGCTTGAGAACGACAACAAATTCACTCCTTGCCTCACTTTCGAACTTCTCCACCCCCATCTTCACGATTGAAAGGAATTTGTGATGTAGAATGGCAACAGCAGTCAGCCTTTGTGAGATCTTAATGGCTGTCGAGAAGTAGAGTTGGTCGCAATCAAAGATTTTTACTATCAGAATGAGCTTTTCTTCAAAGCCCACAACTTTGCTTCACAAGCTCGTATCATTTTTTTTCATGTAACTCGACTACGTTTTGAGTGACTACCATGTTTTTCTTGGTAGATTTGTATTCTTTCATGTAATATGTGCTGCAGTGTTAGGATTTGTCTTCACATTGTGCTAAATGTGCTTGCTCAATGCGTTGATATGTGCCTACCATGTCCACCTTCCATCTTGGCGATCTGTGATGTATGTTGCTCCTTGGCTATTACTGTCCTCACCCCAAAATGTCATCATGATGAGCATCTACTCATAGTGAGCGCCTACTATTTTTTCTTCAATGCATCAAAGTCTGTAATAGATCCCTATGGCTCGACTTATGACCTTTCCAATGCTATGCAAAGACTCTGTACCCTCTCTTTCCCACCAAGCTTCAAACGTGCATTGTCTGCATTGAGACCTTTGGCAAGCAGATTAGGGTTTTGGACCTTGGTTGATGCCTCTGTTCACTCCTGCCACGACTCGTGTCATTTTCCTGGACACGTGGATCGTGTGTCTACAAGTTTTTCTTGTGCATTTTTCCTACGTGTTGGATGTCTATCGATGCCTGCCAACTGGTGCGTGGTGAATCTGAGGTTCTCTGGACAACTGCATTGTATTTCCACTCTAACGCTTCTGTGTGCTTTGTCTTGTCGTCTGTTAATTTAGCTCTATGGTGCGTTATTTTCCTCTGTCAATGCTAGTGGAATGACCCTCTCGTGAGCTGCCAAGTCTATCTTCCTGTCTGTGGATATCCACGCTCAGTTCATTGTAACGAGTCTTCTTGGAGGTCGTGGACCATTCTCTTTCCGTGTGTCTGTTGGCAGATTCCTGGCACCTTTGCATGTGGATACCCTCCTTGGATGCTGCGTGCCATTGGCACTGTTTCAACATGCAAGTGTGGAAATCATTGACTGCATGGAGTTCAATCCTCCCACCTTCATATGATGTGCCTCGAACGAGAAGTTTTTTATTTGTATTTTTCTTGCTTTATTACTGCTGATAAGGGAGGGTCATGATGTGTAATTGAAATAGAGGGAAATAATTAATGGGAAAAGGTTAAGTGGTTAGGTTAAATATTCCTTTCTCCTTTCTTTTTTAATTTCATTTATTTATAAAAAGAAGGAGATAAAGAAAAAGCTGAAGTTAAAAGGATTAGGGGAATAAAAAATATGGTAAATGGGTGAAATGGAATACGGGAGGAAGGTTATTTCTCTTTCTATCATGGGCATTGGCTTTTTTTTAATATTATTTTAATCATGAATAGCAAGGGGAAGGGTTTTATTAGTTATGGAAAAGGAGCATATAAAGGGATAATGGTAAGGGAACCTTTTGATGGCAATGACGATAATAATATAAAGGGGATGGTTTGAAAGGAGACCCGTTTTTTATTTTTGTGATATGGAAGAAAGGACTTTGATGCACAAAAGGGGGGGGGATTTTGTTTTTGAAAAATGGAGGACGATGGTTTTTTTTATAGGGGGCACCCAGGGAAGCTTTCAACTTTTCAGACAAAGCGGTGTAGATATGACAGTATAGACGTAACCACCTTGCGACAAAGTTCAATTGGTTTGCCTCCGACGTCATGTTCTGACACTTTGGAATCATGTCGATGTTGAGCATCAACATGGAGAGTACCTAATAGACATTGAGTAGGAATGTTATAAAAAATAACTTGTCTATATTCAACCACTTTGTGAGTGGTAGGATCATAAAGGTTGTATCCTTGAATTGTTTCATTATTGCCAACTAGAGTGCAGCAGGAGTTTGGGGATGTTGATGCGTTTTGCCTTTTTTTAGGAGCATGGGCCCATGTACTAGATCTAAAAGTTCTGAAATGCAAAATAGAAGGTTTGTTGCCATACCCTTTTTCATAAGAAGGAAAAACTGTGAGTAGGTGTTCTATTGATGATATGGGCGGTGCAAACAATCACCTCTTCACAGAATGAAAGCTTCATTTTCTTGGAGTGAAGCATGCAGCGAGGCATTTCCATGATAACCCTATTCTTCTAATCTGCTACTCCTTTTTAAGTTTTTACCATGAAGTGTAAGTCACAATTCTCTGCCTAGTGCCAAGAGATGCCCTGAGATATGAGAAACGATTGGAAAGCATTACTGATATATTCACCTTTGCCATCATTCTTCATTGTGGGAGAAGGTGGATACTTCTGAGAGGCTACAATCAGAAGAACCCAAGGACCTGGGATGACAATTTGATATTCCTATAGTAGGGTTATCCACACTTCCACTAGTAAGTTCCCTTTATGTAATTTGTTTTAAGTATTTGCCACCATCACCGTTGGATATTGTATATGGACAACCTTAAGCAAGGACATTGACCTCAAGTGATGCATTGAAGGCAACAAAATTTCATACATAGGATCATGAAGATAGAAGTTGAAGAAACCTTAGGAGAGGTACAAGGCAAGCACTCTCAGTATAGAGTTGAAAAGACCTTCATAGTAGGAGACATAGTTTGTTTGCACCTAAATAAGGAAAGGTTACATGGTTGAAGAAAGAGATCAAGGCCCTGGGCTATGGACCTTTTGAAGTCTTGGAAAAGGTAGGCAATAATGCTTACTGACTCTGTCGTCCACCTTACATGCACATGTAATCAATAGTAAATGTAGAGAACTGGAAACTCTACGAGCCATTCATGCTTGATGAGGACGAAGAGGGCCAAGTCTTACCTTCCATAAAATATTTGGCACTCGATGCACTTACACAATAACTGGAGGATATGATTATGCAAAAGAAGATTTGAACGACTAAAATGGGTCAACAAGAACTTTGGTAGGTGGGACTGAAGGTACAACTATGAGGATGAAGAGGGCCAAGTCATACCTTCCATAGAAGATATCGCATTAGATGCCTATGCAAAACCAAAGTATACGATTTTGCAAAAGAAGATGAAGATCATGACAACTACAAGGAGTCAACAAGAACTTTGGCAGGTGGGATTGAGGGTACATTTACTAGCCAAGGCCAGTTTGTACTGCAAGGGGAAATCTGAGGAATTGTATTTTCATCTCCTTCAAATCTAAAGTTTTTGGAGACAAAAGCTCCCAAAACAGGGAGGCATGATCCAAAGTGGATCTACAATGTTACAATATGACTTTATTAATGCTCTAGAATGGGGGATATAAACTTTGAAACCTAGAAGAATTGCTTTGGGTTAGATCTTGAAAACCATACTGATGGACTAGATTTGAAAATCTGGAATTTTGGGGTCTTTGATATTGAGAACATTTGTGTTGGAGGTTCTTGCTGCATTTAATGGGTCATTATCTTTCCAGTGGTGGTTCGTTTGCCTCAAATGGAGTCCATATGTGAAAACTGTGCCCTTGACAAGATAACAGTCCAATTATTCCTCGCAGCTGCAAGTGGTAGCCACATCAACTCACCATGATTCACCCACGTGGAGTTAGTAATCTATGAGAATCCACTGTTGACTTTAGAAGCATCAGAAAATAAAAAATTCTGCCCCTAATGATCAAGGCAGGGTGTTAAAACCCTTGTTGAAAGAAGGAAAAGGGGCTAAGCTCCTAATGTATTGATTTCATGTTCCATGGCGGAGCAGATGCCAAGAATAGAGAGATAGCAGAGCAGTGGAGACCATTGATTGTATTGATTCTAGCAGACCATAGTGTCTCATAGCACCACAACGAGCTTTATTATCTATGTATTCTGCCTTGTACTCTCCATTAATTAAGAAAAAAAGCAGGCCTTCATTTCTTTGGTAGTTTTCTCACATCGGGCTTCATAGGGTAAATATTGTTTGTGGTCTATCAATTTGTGTCTTATCTATTGTAAAATTAATTTTTATCAGTGATTATAGAATCTGTATGGTGTGTTTTTTTTTCTGTTAAATCAGTTAAAAAAATACAATAAGAATAGCTGCACAGTTGAGCATAAGCTCACTGTAGTAGCCATAGTTTACAAATTGAAGATTTTGGAGGAAATGAAAGCGTGTTAGATATAATGGTAGAGACAGACTTGCATTTGTTGGAATGGGAATTGAAGGTCATAACCCTACCAATCCTTCTGAAAACTTGTTTATCTTTTTATAAATTTGAACCAAGTTTGCCATGATGATACAGATATACTCAAGTATTAAAACAGGAATGTGTTGATTATAAGAAGTAATAATATAATTCACTATTTAATGGAGAGAGTACCATCAAATAGCATCTCCCTTTTATATTTGTAAAAGTGGATCAAGTTTGCCATTGTAATATTACTTCATTGTTTTTGATAAATGCTTCTGGTCGGTAATGTGAGCAGCAGCTTCTCCAATATGGGAATTTATTGCATGTAAGCGTGTCTCACAACAGATAGAGTATCATTTGGCTAAATGACCGTAAATGGGGGGGGGGGTATATCTATGCTGCCAAAATTTCCCTGGGCTTGCACTTGGTCCCAATCACATGAATCTGCTTGCTTGTGTTGACACGATGGGCCATGAGGGGCAATTGAACCTTCTCAGGGGCAATAACAGCACCCTACTTCAACTACCAGGAAGCTCCCATTGACAATATAATTAAATTAGTCTATTAGGACGTAGAATATAAGAAAGATTAATATAGTTGGCTATTAATGGATAGGGTATCTTCAAAAGGCATAACCCTTTGGGTATCCATGTAACTAAGATAACTTTTTTCTTATCATCACTCTTTGCTATTAAATTGATCGTTTGATTGTGTTTTGGAGGTGGCACCTTATAATTGGGCAGAAATAACCAGTAGGGTGACTCTAAGCAGCATCAGCACATCATCCTACACAGTCAATGCCACCCAATTCACCACTTATGTTTTCATCTATTAACCCTGCCTCTGGTAATTACTAATAACAGCGCCCCATTTGAACCAACCAGGCAAGCCCCTGTTGACAATATACTCAAGTATTAGAACATAAGTGTGTTGATTATAAGAAATAATGTTTTAGTTCTTTAATGGAGAGGGTACCTTCAAAAAGCATCATTCTTTTATGTTTGTGTATAAATACATGATCAACCCATGTCACTAAGAGATCCTTTTTCTTATCATCACTCTTACTATTAAATTGGTCTTTCAACTGTGTTTTGGAGGTGACATCTTATAATTGTGCTGGAATACCTAGCAGGGTTATTTGGGTTATTCTTAGTAGTATCAGTACATCATTCTACACCATCTCTGCCACCACAACCACCAGTTATATTTTCATTTATTAACTTTGCCTCTGGTATAGTCAGGGCTCTTTTTTTCTCTAATGTTTTGTTTCTTGATGGTTTCGTTGCTTTTAGTTTACGCCTTTTACTTGCGAGCATGGCTGTCACAATGATTCTCCTTATTGTACATGATGTAGCATTTATGAGATGATGTTTCTTTTATGTTGAAACTCATGTTTTGGGAGGCTATTATTTTAGCTTTCTTCGATATTTTAAGTTATAGATTATCAGAATAAGTATATTATGATGTTCTTTTGGTGTTCCTTTTATGCCAGATGTTACTATTGACTTTTTATCTGCAGAGCAATCCAAGGCAATGCTTGTGTTTGGGAATTTATATTCGTAATAATATTTTTTTTTTGTAGGTAAATGTTATTATTTTTTTGTGTTTTTTATGCACTTTTTTCTGCCAAAATGGGCTGATCTTCATCTAAGGGTACAGGAATAGTAATTTATGCTGATGCGAGCATTTGGATTTTTATTCATAGAGTTGTATAGAATGTATTCTCTAGCTTTTTAACTATTTTAATTTACATATGTTTCTTGTTGCATTTAGTTGCTTTCTTTCTTGAACTGCCTATTAATACTGAATGCTCTTCTTGCAGTGCAGCTATGGGTATCTTTGATACAATACAGCTTTGCAGGGCAGATGTATCCACCATTGCTTTTGGACTTGCTGCATCAACTGCATCCATAGTCTTAGCAGGGGGATCAAAAGGAAAGCGCCTTGCCATGCCAAATACTCGAATCATGATGCACCAGCCTCTTGGTGGAGCAAGTGGTTCAGCTATGGATGTTGAGATTCAAGCAAAAGAAATTATGTATCATAAGAGCAATGTGACCAGGATAATATCTGAGAGAACAGGACGTTCAGCTGAGCAGGTTGACAATGATATGGACAGGGACCGCTATATGTCTCCAATGGAAGCTGTAGAATATGGACTTATTGATGGTGTGATTGATAAAGAGTCCATCATACCTCTTCCCATTATGCCAGAGACAGTGGAACCTACGCTAAGTTTTGCAGATGCAAGTAAAGATTTTGATAAATTCATAACACCTCATATTCCAGATGACGAGATCTGTTAGCCTTGTAATAAAAGAATTTCAGCTCCTTAGAATTGAGCAATTGGTTCGAATGAGATAAACTTGTTAATCAGGCAGACATTGTACCGTGCGTCCTCTCATCTCAGTTTATATGTACACCACTGCCCAAAAAATTATTTGAACAGTTTTTTCCACCCTGTCCACCATTTGATATGTTTTATGTTTGATATAGAAAAATTTAGTTAGGGTATTTTTTTACCTCGTATTATGTTTGATACATTTAGTTGCTTTTACTAGTAAGCACTCTTGGCAAAGTAGCTGTGACACTGATATTCTTGCCGAGCCATAGTGAATATTAGTTTCTAATCCTTGATCTTCGCCCATTCAGAATAAAAAACCTCCATTGTATAATATCTGAGCTGTCATATCCATAAATCATAAAGATTGAGTGTAGTATATGAGAGACGATGCATATTTCTGTGGTTTGACTCCATGGTTTCAATTTTATAAGGTATTTGAATTCAGTCTTAATTGTTAGTCATTTTGGTGTCTCTCTATATATAATATTTATATTTATATTTATATTGGTCATTATCATTATGGCCAATCTGAGGCATGCTTGTGCTTGGAGTCTTTTCTTGTAGTATAAGATCTTTATACTTCATTATATTTTGTTAAATTTTTATGATCTGACATGGCTGATCTAAGGGTACGTGAGTAGTAGAAGTTTATGTACTATAAGTATTTTCTGAAAGTTTTTTTTACATTACATTGTAAAGCTCTGCTGGGTGCAAGTACGACATTATTCCATGGCACCACTAGGCACAGTGTCTACTTGGTACATAGCAGATATGAGCAGTCTAAGCACAAAACTCCGAATGGTAGTCAACCTGGATAACCACTGCCACCCTGGCATGCGATCCAAATGATCACTGCTTTGAATGTTTGCCTGTGTCTGCATTTTGATTATTCTTTCATTCCACTAAAAGACAACAAGCTTATTTAAACAAATTCAAACAAGCAACGTTTAATTAACTCAGTGAATCCTAATGCCATGTGATGACTGATTAGGCAAGTGGGTTGAATAAATTCTTACAGGAATTATGAATAGAAAATACAGCCTGAGTGGGCTTAACGGTTAAGAACATGTGTTTTTACTTAGGAGGTCACAGATTCAAATCTGGAGGGGTACGGTATATACAGCTCTGTAGACTTTAGCAGTTAAATTGCTGCACAGAGAGAGGGTCTCTTGTCTCACAAACAAGAAGCTCTCATACACCAAATTGGTGTCTCGCTTGGCAGTGAACTTAAAAATAAATTATTGTTATTATTATTATTGTGAAGAATATATTATTCAATCAACTTTGATAGCACCTTGAATTTTTATAGAACATGTTTCTATCATTCCAAGTGGAATATCTTTTTCAAGTCTGACCTGGTAAATAAACCATGTACATGATATAACAATAGACTTTAAAAGACTGCTAGACATTTATTTGATTGATTATTAGATTCTTGTGCAAATTATTTTGTAATAGCTGTCTATCGAATTTACAAAGCAAAGAAATGGCAATAGAAGAGAGCACTGTCAATTAAATGTAGGATTTCTCAACAAAGTCACCTCATTGGATGTTACTACAAGATGGTGTTCCTTGTAATGTAAATGTTTTTCTATTACTAAAATCCATATGATATTTTTGTGTTTTGTGGTGGTTTTTTATTTTATAAAATATGTGTTGTGTGCATCCAAGTAAAAGATTAATACAGATTTCATTGTAATGCTGGACAATAACAATACTTGGATTTTTTGTTTCACAGAAATGCTTATAAAATCAAATATATATATTTTTTCTGGAGAAAACAATCCTTTATCCATATTAGAATAAACAGACTCTACGTTAGGGACTTTACATCACAAGCTTCATAGAATTCCATGTGCTTGCTTACTAGCTGTACACAAGAATGAAAAACATTTTTTTCTTATCTTAGTTAAAATACCTTTAGGGATATATGCAATGGAGGCCCAATAGACTGGAATGCTTTGTAGTACTGCCTTCAATAAGACCAGACGTCCACCTCTTGACAAAAACCGATTTTCCCAACAGGAAATCCTTGCTTCTATCTTCTTGTATAACTAGGTCCAATCTTTGAAGGAGTAAGAGTTTGGTTTCCAAAAATACCCAAAGTATTTGAAACCTTTTGCTAAAGGCTTCATGGGAAATGATACCACTTCCTTCATGCTAGGCTGTAGTTCATCTGAAATAAGATTCAGGGAAAGGCTAGATTTTTCCACATTAACTAGCGTTCATGTTGCCTTTTTGTATAACTGAAGAATTTGGGATAAATATTGAATATTCTCTACAGAGCCCTCCAACCATAAGCACATCATCCAAAAAAAGAACATGAGTGATCTACTTTGACTCGGTCACTCTAACCCCTTTAATTTCTTGCATGGTGTACCAATCTACTAAGAGCTTCAACCACCAAAAGGAAAAGAAAAGGAGAGAGCGGACAACCTTGCTTGTTTCCTTGGGATGTCCGAAAAAATGAAGAGAGAGAACCATTGATTAGAACTACAAAGGACTCAGATTGAATGCATCCCATTACCCAGTTAACGAATTCCACTGAATATCCAATTTCAATTAATAGAAGGCGCATAAAGGTCTAGCTTACCCTATCATAGGCTTTGAACAAATCCAACTTTAGAGCAAAAACACTGTCTTTGTTCTTGGAAATGGAATGAATGGCTTCCCAAGCTAGAGAAATTGCATCGTGAATCTGGCGATTGAATAAGAATCTGAATTGTTCCTTCAAGATGATTTTACTCATGATGGACTTTAGCTTTTGAGCAATAGTTTTGGCAATCAATTTGTAAATCACATTACAACACGAAATATGTCTAAAGGCATCAAAGGATGAAGGATTTTTCTTTGAAGGTATCAAAGCTAGGAAGATGGTGTTGATTGATCCCAACACCTTTCCAGAGCGTTGAGATTCACATACAACCTTTAAAATATCTTCCTTTATGAAGTCATAAAAACCTTGAAAGAATTCAATCGTGAACCGATTTGGACTAAGGATTTTTGGAAGGAATGCAAAATGTGATTCAACTCTCTTGTGTGACCTCTTTAACTACGGCATTGTTCATTTCTTTTGTTACTGGCTTGAGAAAAATCCTAAGAACCTGCAAGATTTCTTGAATATGACAACCTTCCTGTTCTTTAAATTGGGACTAAAAAATGAAACCCACGCTTTTGTTTTTTCTCGAAAAGAGCTGGCTAAAAGGCCTTGAATATTTTGTATCTCTGCAATTGTGTTTACATTCTTCCCGTGGGAAGCAAAACGGTGGAAGAACTTGGTATTGTTGTCCCCTTCAAAAATCCATATTGCCCTGCTTTTAAGCCTCCAAAGTTCTTCTTCCTTGGCTCGGAGAACATTTCTCTTCAATTCTAGAATTTTCAGAGAGCCCAGTTTTTCGTCTGAAAAAATTGCAAACCTATTAAGCGAATAAACTTTCGCTATCTTAGCCTCCACTTCTTTTAGCTGGGGCCATTGATTGGCTTTAAAACCTTTTTCCCATTCTTCTGATACTTTCTTGACTATTGTTAGATTGTCTTGTTGCCTTTCTCCTCTGGTCGACCCAGGTTCAGAACTCCGGTCGTCAACAAAGACCCAGATATCGGCCCGACAGAGCAGGTTTCAGCAAACAACACCCTCGACGCAGATGCAGCCTCACCCGAGATATCTTTATGGGTAACTGCCAGAACTAGGTTTCTGTAGTTAGGTGGGGATTTCTATTCTTGTTATACCTTATCACATCGCTCGACCGAAGTTGGAGTTTATACTTCTTATCCCTTGTCTTTTTATTCCAGATACTAGTGTAATTATTAGTCGACACATATCATAATAATCAACATAACAACCTTATTACAGATTCATTCAATAAGCAGTGCGATAGACACATATAAATGATTCTTCATAAACAAATGCAAAGCGACACATTCATATTTACTTATTTACAACATACATGCAATAGACATAAGCACATTAATCAATGACACACAAAGACATCAGTTAACGTGGAACCCCATCTGGGAAAAACCACAAAGGCACTCTTCATCTGGCATGAGAAATATATTAGCACATCTTGTCTGCGTACTGAGTTTGCAGAGTTTTCCCTAGGCATTCTTTACAATTCAGGCAAACTTCTCTCCCCTCATGCTCTCAGGTTTTGGGTCTAGATACTTCCTCTCTTCTTCACTCCTCTGACGATCGTCACACAGCCTGGATTGTTCCTCTGCCTAAAACATATTTACTCTTCTGTTCTCTAACAAAACAATTAATAACCAACGTCAGTCCCGCACACAGCTTGGTTTCACCCTTTTATAAGCTTCTACTTGTCCTAATCAACCGACTCTTTTTTGTTAGCCGATAGACTGTCATTTCTATTCTTGTACATTCAGTTACAACTGAAAACAAGCACTATTGACCCAAAATACAATGATGCTTTATTACCAAAAGCATGCTTTATTTTAACTAACTCTTTACCCACGATCAACCGAGTTGTACTTTTCATTGTCCTGCTCTTCTTCGGTCGCGTTTTCTTCAGTCCCGGCTTCTCTTGGCGTCAATCTTTTCGTTGTGGCTGCTCATCCATTGCAACTTCTCTTCCATCACAACTCTTCTTCCTTCGCAACTTCTATTTTTTGTCTTGTGACCGTACTTTTTTTTTTATCTTCTTGAGCATAATTCTGGCTAAATTTTACCTAACTTTTCCTAGGGCCAACATGTTTGCTATATGCTTCATGAATGATACAGAGGAGTTTGCTTGGAAGGGCATCCAATTGTCCATAACCAACTTCCTATAATGCTCCTCTTTTAGCGAAACCAAATTAAACTTGAAAGGAGCAGGGGGTTTTGGATCCTGCTTTTCAATAGACAAAAGAAATTGACGATAATTTGAGAGTCCAACATCGACCCACAAACGAATAACTAAGGATCCAACAAGTAAGTTTTCTGAAATTATGAATCGATCTAGCCGCTTCAAGATAGCGTTTTCTCCACTTCTTTTTTCCCTCAATGTCGGCTCCAACTTTAAAGGCTGGACATCCACAAACCCTTTTGACCCAAAGAGGGAGTTAAAAAAATTACTCAAAGCATCGAGCCTTGCCATAGTTCCCCAAATTTCCCTTTCAGAGAGCATTAGGTTGAGGTCACCTCCTATTATCATGTTTTGAGGTTCCAACACCCCATATGAGAATAAAGCCTCCCAATAAGAACGACGGTTATGAAAATGACCGTAAACATTAAGAAATGTTGAAAACTTCACCTGTCATGTCGTCTTTCTAGAACCGTTTTAATGGTTGACTCTTGAAGGATTACCGAGACTTAATTTAAAGAGGGACTCCATACCGAAATGAGGTCTCCCAAATGACCATCCGAGTTAATGTATGCACAAGACCAATCTTTTAACCATGGATTTAAGGACTCTTGAGCCTTCACCCCTTCTACCATCCTTTCCTGAATTAGGATGACTGTTGGATTAAACTCCTAACTCATCCTCTTGAGGGAATTTAATTTGGGCGAACCCCCAACCCCCTAGCATTGAATGACAAACAAATCATTTAGAACCCATTGGTTGGGATTTTTCTGCTCTAAGGGCCTGAACAATCGTGGACTGTTTCCCATTTTTACATCCAAGGCAGGTTGGTTTTTGGCTTTCGAAATTTGTGACTTCCTCCTCAAAGTAACTTTAGGCGGGGGGTCTAACGCTAGACCACCCAATGAAACAACTTCCTCCAACGTCTTAGTTGCGACATTGGAACATGTATTCTACACCTTGCTTGGAAACGAGAGAGGGTTTTATTGAGAATAAGGATAGGGGTAGTCTAAGCCAGAGGGGCTCTTAACTCTAGAAGGTGAGACTGGACTAGATCCTACAAGGAGCGGGTCTAGGGTCGTCTCTGAATCCTTTATAGGAGCAACCGGATTACCATTGAGAGGAACTGATTCAAAAATGTCAACATCAAATTGAGAATCAGCCAGGGCACCAAGGGGCTTACTGGATCGAGAAGTTGAGTTGTCATCCACCTTATTGCACGTCTCCTCCCTGTTGACGTCCACGCCTGAGGAAGCTTGATGTCCACCTTTTTCCTCGTCTTTGTTCTCCACCACTTGGGCATTCGGTGCCGTAGATGATTTTTTAACCAAAACCTTTTTGTGAATTTGGAAACGGGGAGGAGAAATAAGACAATACCTCTGTAAATTCCCTACCTACCTACGGGAAACTTCTAATAATCCAACCTATCGTTCCAAATACTTCCATGCATCTCCAACTTTATTTCTTCAGATAAACCATTATGTAAGTCCATTTCCACTAAAATCTCCGCGCATCGTCTATCTACCTTCTGTTCCCAGTTATCTTCCAGTGCAACAAACATCTCGAGCTGGCCTCCAATTGCTTCCAAGATCGATCTTTGCAAAAAAACCATTGGGAGACTAGAAAGAACTACCCATGCTTGTTGTATGTTGTGTGATTCCTTGTTTGTGTCGAAGTTGGCATCCCTTTTTTTCGGTACTAGACCGGACGGTCCCCATTGTCAATTCCACTCCAACTGTTTCATTCTATCACCCTCAGACTTTACTTTAAACAAAATCCACCCTCTCGAAAGAATGTCGAATTGAGGAATTTGATCCATACATGGCTTCCAATTGGTCTCCATCCAAGTTTTCAAAGCTGCTTCGCCAACCACCTTGCTACATAAAAACTACTAGCGCTGACTTCAGATAATCTGGGACTTCGTGAATGCCAATATCTTTTCCAACCGATAATGATGCATGTTTCCTTTTGGCTCGTGCCCTCTTCTTCCTACCAAGGATATGATCTTCTCCTGACTTGGAAGGATCAAGGACATTATTGTTTGGAGTGGATATCATGGGAGTAGTATAAGCACTAACCAAAACGCCCCCAACCCGCAGGAATCGGACAGACCAATTTTTGGTCTAAATCATTATTTTGAGGGTTTAAATCACAATTTTAATGTTTTGGGTTATTTTAAAACCAGCAATTTTGTGTAGGACACTGTACTAAAATTGCAAAAAAATCAAAATAACAATTTTTTGCCAAAAAGTCAAAATAACAATTTTCAAGCAAAAAAATTTGATAGGTTTTTATGAAAAAACGGCCGGAAAAGCGGGGCATTTTAGTTAGCTTTTATCCTACTTGGATATCATACTTGGATATCATGTGAGATCCAACATCTACCTAGGGTACAAGCATAGGAGCCTCATCGATCTGTTGAGACATGACCTCACCCACCCCTTTACACTTGATTTTATGATTATGATTGAAAATGGGCTCCATAAGGGACAAACTGTCGTAATCGAGCTTGCCTCTCACCATAGTACTTTAGGGGTTCTAGTCCAAAGGCTAATAAGAAGTGACGAGGGTATGGAGACGCATTGCCGACATGACGAAAAAAGATATGGGAGCTGACGATCAAGGGGTGACGAGGGTACATAGACTTAGGGCAGACTTGGCAAAAAAAAGAAAAAATGGAGCTGACATAAGGGTAGGAAAACCTCACCGCAGGACTCCATCTTGCACGCCAATAGAATGAACATCTCTCATATATATATATTTTAAAACTTATATTTTTTTCCATAATTTCCAAGATGCTTAAAAAAACTTCAACATCCTAAAATCACAAACCAAAAAATTATAAAGAGTGTGTGATCTCCATGGATCTTTTCCCTTCAAAATTATATTTTTGGTTTTTCAATTTATGTAAATAATTAAAAATAGTGATAGAAACACAAAGGTGTGTAAATTGTGATTGAAATGTTAATGGGTCAACTTAAAAAAATAAATATATAATTTAAAAATAAATATATAATTTAAAAATAAATATGTGGATCTGCTATGTTATATATATATATATTTTTTTTTGGAAGGAAAAAATCGCTTTATTCTCACTGAATAACATTGACTGTTCTTTTGAGGCTTACATAAAGATCGTCACACCATTAAAGGCTTACACAAATTGCCATACAACAAGCAGCGTAGCTTACATAAGTTGTCATCCGACATGCATCAAGATCACCCATGGATCAGAGACAAACACAAAAATAAGCATGTTTTCTGTTCATAGCCTTACATATTGATCTACCAAAAGATTATTTTCATAATCTTTTATCATCATTAATCATCATGGTGAGAACATTAAGGCTTCTTTGGACAACTTGTCTGCTTCTTCATTCAATTCCCTGTAAATGTCTTGAAAGGAAATTGACTCAAAATTTTTCATTTGGCTTCTTATTTCTCTCAGCAGGTGTTGTAGATGTGGAGCATTAATTTGCAACTAAGCATTTGCCCAGTCGATGGCCAGTTTTGAATCACCGCAGAGCTGTAGGTCTTGAATATTCTTTTCCAAAGCGATTTTGAGAACTGACCATAAGGCTGATAACTCTGCCTTATTATTGGTGCCTTGTTCTGGTGCAAAGGTGATTTCTGTTTTTGATAAGCCGTTTAGGAACAAAACACCTCCCGCTCCTCCTAATGGAAGCTCCCCTTGGCTAGCTCCGTAAAAAAAAGCCCATGGAATTTTTTTATGCAAATTCAGTGGTTTGAGCACTTGCTTTGGTCTTCTTCTTTTTTTAAAGTTTGATGTTCCTTTTATATATATATATATATATATATATATATTCGAATTAGATATTGAACTTTAACTTATTTGATGGGGACATAACTCAACAAACATTTAATTAAATGAAATTTTGACACATTAAATCATATTGATATTTTTTTAATAAAATAATAGCATTATAAATACTAGACAAATCCCTACAGGTTTCTTTTTCGTTGCACATCTAAATTCACAAGGCTTATATGCATTTTGGTAGATTCAATCTAAAGAATATGCAAGTTACCAAATCTTCATTACCACATTCATTGAATAGTGTTATCTATCTCCATGGATTCACCCATAATATTTCCAAAAGCACGTGGGAGATTCAAGCCAATAAAACTAATAATGTTTCAACATCCTTTATTAATATTTTTAATAAAATATGATACATGCCAATTAGAGGAAATTTCAACTAAAAATGGGCCTTTTAACTTTAATTCAAATTCCATGTCATCATGTGTTAGCCAATGAAATTGATTTAAATTTGAAATACCATATAGGTCTTAAACACTTTTTTAATTTAAATTTGGGGATATGTATCATAAAAAAATTACTTTTTTATTGTTTGTATTTTCGACATATCTCTCCGTGTTTTTACTCAAATTTCGATTGGGAGATCTTGTTGGATGCGGAATTAAATTCCGCATCCAACGAGTACCCATTCGGCACACTTTTGATGGACCCCTTTACCCAAAAAACAAGAAATACCTAAAAAAACGTGATGAGGGGTATTTCTTGTTTTTGGGGTAAAGGGGTCCATCAAAAGTATGCTGAGTGGGTACTCGTTGGATGCAGAATTTAATTCCGCATCCAAGAAGCTCTCCTGATCGAAAAACATGGGGAGATATGTCGAAAATACAAACAAAAAAATAGTTTTTTCTTTTCTTCCTCCAAAATTAATAAATATTATTTTATTAATTTTTTTTAGGAGGCCCATTTTAAGTTGAAATTTCCTCTAAGTGTAGAATTGGATAAAATGTTATGGATCCATGCCCAATAATACTAATCCAATGTCAAATCCACCCCAAAAACATTATATGAAACCACCAATATGGAGAAATACATAGCTGCTTCTAATCACAAACAACCCAATGAGAAGCTAATCACAAACAACCCAATGGGAAGCTCATGACTTGAATAGAAACATATAACTACTAAAATCTCCCATGAATTCCCAGCCCATAGCCACACATAACACAAGGTCTGGAGTTTCCCTCCTCTTCCATGTAATCCCTAAAAAACCTTGTGCCCTTCAATGATCCAATGCAAGAAGGCGACCATTTATTATATTAATTGTGTCGTTGGCCCATGGGATAGTAAACCTAGGCTCAATTAAGGTTAGAGTTCTTTTCGTATAGACATGTTTGAAAGATTAATATATTTTCTAGCATTTTATGTAGACATTGTAGCAATAGTTTTTCCTCTGAAAACACTCTTAATCTAACTTATATGTGCTCTAACTTACTGAGTTCAGTGAATTAGAAGCTAAGTTACTGAGTTCAATGAATTGGAAGCAGGGCTGATTTTAAGGAACCATACTTATTTAAAAGTGTAGAAATGTTGGCGAATATTACCAATTCTTAAATCGCGTATAAAATGATTGGCGATATTTAAAAAAAAAATAAAAATTCCAAGGATTTTATATTGTTTACATAATAATTTGGCGATTTTTAGGGTGAAAAAATTTTACCCCATCAAAATTGGGCGAAACAAGGCTTCACAAAAATGCAAAATGGCGAATCTTTTTTTGGGAGAAAAACATGGAAAAATAACCCACTGAGCTAAAATTCGCCCCTAAAATTATCTCTGATTAGAAGCTAAAACTTACTTTCTTTTCAATGAATTAGAAAATAATTATACAAATAAAAACCACACAAGTTGCATCAAAATAAAAATATGACTCACTCAAATATAAGACTTAAAACTCACTCAACTACAACCATAATACTTAAAATTGGTTGAAACAAAAAAAACCAACTAATTCTATTATATTGAAAACCATCTATGTGATAACACTGCCAAAGTTAATTAGTTATAAATTCCTTTCCCATACTATATATATATATATATATATATATATATATATACTCGCAAAATTAATTAATTATCAATTTCTTTCCCATACTAGATATATAAACAAGAGCCACCTGGTGGCAATGTCCCTGACATTGCTATTTGCATTGGGGAGAAGCTATTTGCATGATGATTTTTGACAATTGATGCAATGGTAAAAGAGTAGAGATATGGATGCATATATTTCAATCCTATTGACTAAGTCTATGAGGCAATGTTCATATCCATTAAAAAATAATAAAGATACATATTTTTCATTTAGTTTCATATATATTTCAATGCTTAATATTGTCTTTATGAACTCTTTAGATGACAACCACTTACATGTGAAAGAAAATCATGTGTTAAAATTATAAAGTAAATAAAATAGCATGGCATTTTAATTTTAATTTTAAATTGTTGCTTATACCATGTATCATGGTAGTTTCCAATATCATGTATAATTACTTATCATAGTTTCTAATATCATATATAATTTCCCTTATGTTATTGTCAAAGTTTTTAAGTTGTTGGGTGACGGAGGTAAACATAGCAAGTATGGAAAAAAAACATTTGCATTTAACATTAACTATAAATAAATATTTTGTGCTAGCTAACAATGTAATTAGCATGAGATAGTAAATATTATAATATTTAAAACCTTAATAAACATGTGTTAAGACTTAACTTTGGTCCCATTGAAATCATCTTTCTTTATAATCTATTATTAATCAATGAAAAACATAGAAGATTTGTTGATTCTCCAATGGACAAATTTTTATTACATTGAATTCTTCAATTTTAGTAAATCTTTTTATTCTTTTCCTATAAAAGTATCCATAAACAGTATTCGAAATTCCTTCAAATATAAATTACCAGTTACTTGCAAGTAATAAAAAAAGAAACCCAAATAAATTGGATAGAATAAATACTTTATGAAATTCAATTGTATTGACTAGTATGATACACAAATGAAAATATGTAGTAAAGAAAATAAATATTGAAAAAAAAACAAAATTAAAACTAAAATATACTTCTTACCAGTAATATTTTCAAAGGCAATTTCACATATCATTTTTCATGGTATTTTGTCATTCTTCATGGTATTTTGTCATTGTTCAATAAAAGAGCGTGCTCCTTGTATTAATTAATCATCTAGAAATTCGAAATGTAATACCATGAGTTGCAGGAGAATACCCTAAGAGGGACACTGTGACACTTGTCTGATATGGAGACATCTACCCTTTCCATTAGATCAAAATTGTCTTTGAGCAGTTTTGATAAATAATTAAATTAAATATTGAAACATTTTTAATAAATAATAAAAACAATGCAATTTCAATTTAACAATTTATATTAAAATGAAATGCAACTAAATAAAATATTGAAACATTCTTAATAAATAATAAAAAAAAGAAATTTCAATTTAACAATTTATATTAAAATGAAATGCAACGACGGAGACCTTCCTTACTTTAAAAACCCGATAATATTTTATGACAATGAATTTTATGTCTCTCATAGTATAAACATTTTGAATTTTTATGTACGTTTTCTATGTTGAATTCAAATCTTCTGGGTTAAAATTTTAACCATATACCAAACAAACACCACCAGTTTTCCGTTTAAACTTATATAAATCAAACACCTGTATTGAATAACTAAGCATCTGAAATGGAAAATCCTTACATGCTGTGTGGGTTTATAGGGATAAAGCTGAGCGATATTACCAGATGCAAATCACTTAATTAATTAATTTTGGTGGCAAACGAGCCGGGATGCACTAGTAATTTGTGATAGATAAACTCGTCCACTTCTGTGCCACTTCTGCGCTTTGCAACTTTCCGTCTATAATGCCTGTCAGCAAGAGCAAGCAACAATTGTTGACGTTCAGAGAAAAAGGAAATTTACAGTTTTTATTTTATTTTATATATTTATAGAGAGTGCACTCCTTATTTTTATCTTGCCGAATGGTTATGTATCGATCAGCACTATATCCTGGTAATTGCTTGGAAATCTCTGCGATGCCAAAATCATCCGGAAGTTATTACAATTCAGTTCAGTTTACAAAATTTACACGTTTAGCACAAAACAGCAGCGAAGATTGTCTTCAATTTCTTCTTCATACCAAAAGCATTTTTCGAAAGCGCAGTTTCGAATCCAGGGCACTCCATTGGAAACAGCTGCCGTGGTCATGTTATAATGCCCACATGAGGTACTTGATCCCTCATATTGATTTTCGTATTATTGGCTAGTGCTAGGGTAAAATTACATTTGACCACACTTGTTGGTAGAATGAGAAAGTGATGTGATAATATCATTCACAACAAGAAATTCCCTTTGTGTTAAAAATATATGAGAAAGTTTCCTAGGGGCATTGAGAATGATGTTTACAAATACACTAAATAGGAATAAGTAAGGTCAAATTGTTTCCCTTTTAGGATTTCTCCTCTTCATTATGAGGCATGTTTAGGGGCATCATATTGATTATGCACAAATAAATTAAACATAAATAAGGTAAATTGTTGTTTTTTTAAGATTTCATCATCTTCATTTTGAAGTATGGTTGTAGCCACATCTTTGGAAATGATAGGGATAAGTGATTTTTAAAACCAATCCAAGTGGAGCGAGGATTTTAGGTTAATTATACACAAACCACATCATTAATGTCACTCGTGGTTTTGATCCATGATATTGATGGAAATGATTTGGCGACAAGGAGTGAGAATTATGACCCCGATTTTATGGTAGACTAGTATTTATAAAAAGGTCAATAAGGATTTAGATAGAAACTGAAAGGTGACATGAGTACTTATGGATTGCTCGATATACTATTTGATGGATGAACTCAAGAGAATACATTCAAACAACTAAACCAAGCATATTATTCCATGATACTTTTAAATGAACACCAAATATGAAAGGTCATCACTTGATTTAAAGGGTCCTCACTGACACTTGAATTTTGGGATATTGATAATGATTTTGTACACATAACCAACAAAATTGGGTCATGGAGGATAGGGTTGTTGGTAAGACATACCAAGTTAAGAAGGTTAATACCAACGATATACTACATGTTTTGGTTTCTCTAGCCATAGTAGATGAACCAGTTCTAGAAGAGCCTATGAAGGACTAGATTGAGGTAGTTGAGGTCAATGTGGAGTGGATCATGGTAAAAGGAATTGGATTTGAAGAGATTACAATACACCTTGATAGAGAGTTTGCTGGCCCTAAGAAAAGTTAGATAGAATAATGATCGGAAATATGAAGATTCCGGTCGTAGGGTAAGCAGAGACCACAACGAAAGGAGCCACGACAAAAGAAGAATAAAGTAAGTTAGAAAGTAGAGTTTGAATTATTTTGGGTAAAGAGCTAGTTAGACTAAAATCTTGCTTTTATTAATAAAACATTATTGTAATTCGGGGTGATAGTGCATATTCTTAGATGTAATGAGATGTATTAAAATAGAAATCTAGCTTATCGACTGATAGTTGAGAGTCAGTCGACGGTTGAAATCAAGAAGTGTAAAAGCAAAAAATCTTTTAAAAGCATCGACCTAAGCTGTGTGCAGGAGAGGGGATCATTAGCGTCCATTCAAAGAGAAAGGAAATAACAAAAAAGAGAGATAAACTAAAACCAGAGAACATAAGACAAGAAATTAAGGTATGAATTGTAAAGAATATATAAATAAGATTCTGCGAGCCGAGTGTGCAGACCAAAGGCGCTAAACCATTTCCCATGCCAAATGAAGAGAACCTTTGTGGTGTTTCCTAGATGGGTTTCCATATTATATATTGTAGTTGTGTGTCTTTAAATGTCTATGTTATTGTCGAATGCATGCCTGTTGTGAATGAGCTTATCTGAATGTGTTGCACAGACTCTATTGTGAATGAACTTATATGTGTGTGTGTGTGTGTGTGTGTCACACATTAAATGATTTAAACATGTGTTAATGATTTATGTTATATGATGTTATTCATGTCGACGAATCAATAGATGGTTGCCTTGAATGAATGTATGAGAGCATAGGTTTAAATCCCAGTTTCAGTCCAGTGACTTGATATTGCTATAAGAAGGAAATCCCTGACATAATGCATAAAACTGGTTCTAGCAATCCCCATAAGATATCTAGGGTGATACTTCATCTGTGTTGTAGGCGTTTTCAACAGACTTATCCTCTGTTGGGCTGATATCTTGGGTTTTGTTGATGAACAAAGGGTCTGAACCTAGGTCGATCGAAAATAAGCCAACAAATGGTTTTATTGCTGAGATCGTGAATCATTTTCGACATGTATATGTTTCGGCACTCGATGAATACAGAAGTTCAATATTGGGTTGATTATAAGGCACTAAAGTTTACACAGGAGGAAAGTGAAGGATCACAACTAAAACCGATTGAATGGTTGGAGCGATTACTTTACACGGACATTCATGATATTTTCTTTACCGAATTTCCTGTCGTATTGCATGAGTGGTTGTCAAAGTTAGCAACCCATAAGAAATTTTTTGAAGGCGAAAAACCTACAGAGTGGAATCCTGAGCTAATCCAGTGGATGAGGAGGGTGAGAAACCCTATATCTTGGGATGCCGACTTTTGGGTCGATAATATTTTGGGAGGATGTATCACAAAAATTGCAGTCGACACGATAAAGTCATTCTTTAAAGTACAAAGAGAATTTTTCCAAAGATCGTGAGGTCAATATTTGAAATATTTGAAAGTATGGATCAAGATGTTGGTGTGTGATAAAGGGATCATGAGAATGGAGTCCGAAGAGTAAATATTTGTGCGTGGAGACTTGGGATATGCTGCAAGAAATATTGCAAGCAGAATGGATTGGGATAAACTGAGATGTTTTCTAGTAATATTGAGACTGAACTACAAGGTGGACGTCTAAGGAGTGGAAGAATATTTTGGCCGAGAAAAAGAAGAGGGACTGCTACAAGAAGAGAAAGTTGTAGTGCAACCAAAGGAGAGGACTACGAATTGGCGTCGCACCTTAATAGAGGATGTTGGGATGAATAAGAGGAGTACCAACTTATATTTGAAGAAGAAGAAGAAGCACTAGATCCAGATCAAGATTACAACTTACCCGTGACCCCACGTACATCACCCTAGGTAAGATTTAGAAACATATTAGCCAATGGTTTTGCTAATTCGACTAACAATAATAGTGGAAATAATGGTCAGGGAAATCCCACTAGCAGAATCTTTAATTCGACAACCCCAAGAGTAAACAGAACAACTGGAAATGATATAAAGTTACCAATATTTAATGGAAATGGGTTAGAGAACCCTGAGCAACATTGACATCTATGCAAAGTTGCAAGGACTTGTTGGCACCCCAACAAATCCCTTTGATTTTGCAAAAATCATAGGGCCCCCCATTAGAATTTTGTAAATACTTAGCTTATGGTTTGCTTGTTTGGTTTGAAAAGGTGGTTCCACTGTGCTTTACTCTTTGGGTTGCTTGTCTTTTGACTTGGTTTTCATGAAAAACGATTTGGTGGTAATTCACTTTCTTAAGTATCTGACTTGGGTACTTCATAGTTGGTGTTTTTGCTTGTCTTCCGTGTAATAATGACTTTGCAACATCATACTAAAGTAATTAGTTTTCCATCTTAAGCTTGACATTAATTTTATAAGCTTTTAACTGTTTCATTAAAATATGTCATTTCACATTTATTGATAAAACATTTGATATTTGTTTATATGCACTCTTCTCTTTAGATATGTTATCATTATAAAATGCATTAAGCAAACTACTTTTAACGATAGATAATTTCATAAATTACATATTTTAAGAAATTAATTTCTTTCTAAAACCTCTTTTCATATTTAAAACAATATCAAAAGGAATTAAAAAAAGTCTCTTATGATCAATCATCATTCAAGATAATATCAATTTGGGACTATGTTAAACTATATATATATAAAGAAAACTTAATCTTATGACATTACTTTTAAATCTTTTAATTTTCCCTTTGAATTTGGTAAACTTTATTGAAAATAAGAAACGACCAGTTTCTTGGGTATGTGTTATAATTTTGCAAAGTTTAAAGCCAAACAAAACTTAATCACATCAAATAGTTGAAAGCAAGAACGAGAAAATAATTACTATGAGACTTAGTTGTCTAACTGCCACGGTTTTCTCTCCAGAAGCTGTGACCTCGACAAAAGATTTGTTTGATGAAAGACTTTGACAATCCCACCTGATTATCCGAGTTTGGAACCCCAAATCTGTTACAATTCAGAGATTTGCGTTCACGAAAGAATTCAATACAATTAGCTTGCGAAGAGAGAATGCTATTGAATTGCTAAATCATTAGATTACTGTTTGTTGTAGGATTTTTATGGGATTGCAGAGGATGACTTATCAAATATTACAAATTTGGATATCGGAAGAGGATCAATAAAAAAAAACGTTTCAATAATTCAAAGGTTTTGTTGTGAGTAATATTACAGTAAATTGGTAAAAGATCAACGCGAAACACATCAAAACGATCGAGTGCAAAAGGAAGATTCTTCATCAATCAAATTAATCATGTCATTCATTTATTGTCACTCTCTGTTTATAATCAATATTTGTTTGCACGATTTTTATCTTTGCATTTTTTTGAATGTGCAGGTTTAAAAGCAAAGATATAAATGAATGACAGCAGTCATCAACTAAGTTGAAGAATATTTCCTTGATATTGTTACGCCAAATGAGAAAGAACCATGACATAAATTTTACTGTGGTAAGAAGAAAACAAGAATGAAGACGGATCGCGCACTAGTTGGAAGAGGCGGTTTTTGGGGTCCATCTAGGAGCAAACCGTCGAGAATATCGACAAATCATCGAAAACTCACTTCACAAATGGGGTCCTTTACCCCAGCCGTGGGACGTTTTTTAAATCTCTCAACAGATTTGGAAAAATTGGTTGTCGAACAGAAACAATATTTCCAGAATTTGGTTGCGACCGGTTTGGTTTTTTGTTCAACGAACCAGAGTTTTCGAGGATTAGATTCTATCCATTCCACGACTCTTTTCTTCTATAAATTCGACCTTAGTTGGTTTGAGAAGGGGGGTAAGCGCTCAACAGAGGTGCAGAAGTTTTCATTGTATGTTTTTTTTTAAAACTAGAGAAGAGGAAACATTGCTGCCAGAGGGGGAATTTCTATAAAGTTTGGAGGAATTGTTTTCCTGGATTTTGTAAGACTTCTTTCTGTTTGGTTCGAGGTTGGATGTAATAGAAGAATAGGAGTGGGAATGTTTTCAGGATCGTTGTTTTGTAACCGAGTTCTGCCACAATCTCTTCTCTTGTTTGTTTCTGTTGTATCCATATTTTATTTGGTACATATATACTTGGCAATTATGTGTTAAAATATTTTTGTATTCCTCCGGTTTATGTTATTTTGAGATTTGTTTAAATGATTACATTGTTGCTTTAATGATCCGACTTTGTTTTTCATTTTGCAGATTGTGTTATCAAATTTATGTTGTTTTAAATTCGAATGATTAACTTTGTATTGTCATTTTGATTTTAACAACATTTATTTTAAATTTAGATTTGAAAATAGCATTCATATTTCTCCATGTTCTCGGGTGTAGTATAGATTAGGTAGAAATTGGTTTTAAAATTAGATTTATAACTTTATCTCATAGCAATAAACCTACAGATTTAGCAGTTGTTAGATCTATTTTCAGTCTGAATATTACTAAATTGTTTTGTCTCAGCTATTGGAATTGATTATAGATTAGTTTTAGCAAGTTAGCCAATACAACTATCAGACTCTCTTGTTGAGAGCAAACCCAAAAGGCAGTGGGGCCTTTGTTCTCGCGAGAGTTGGCTACTTTAAACACACCATGGGTTGTATTAAGTGCCTTGTGTGGGATTTCTCTCCGTGTTGGCCTTGAGACAGAAAATCCGGCCGACAGGACCATATGGCAGGTCCAAGACAAGGCCATAAAGAAAGATCACATGATCACAACCCTTACAGGTCGTGCGTTGGACGGGTACATGAAATTCTTTGTGATTCCAGTAGGAATCCCATAGAAGACATTAGATCAAATCTAGATACGTAGTAATAGATGAGTTCAGGAAGTCCAAATCTAAGTCGTAGTGCACTACAAAAATAAAATAAATTAAAGAAAATCCTACGGAGTATGATTGGTACTTCGACAAAAGACTCAAGACTTTGATGGCTAAAGTAATTTTTCAGATGTCAGACATCAAACATAAAGAATGTTTCATCACAACAATGTTACCACCTATATGTATTCCCTTAATGCAACAGAAGATCGTATCATAGAGTGAGGCTCTTGAGCTCGCCATGAAGTTGGAATCCTCACCGGTCGAAGAAAATGGTGCGGGAATGATGCAGATACAGTCACAACTTGTAAAACTTATGTTGAAACTCCAGGATATCAAGAAACGTTATTGAAATACAAGAAGAACTCTGGTGTACCAGATGTAGAACCGAGGGACACCATAAAAATTCATATCTGGAATTTATGAATCATGTCGCATTAGGAGCACCGAATCTGATAAATACACAAGGGATGCCTTAGTGTATAATCTTCCATACTAGAGGACATCGATCAGAGGAATTTAATACTTACAAAATATAGTAAGTGCACAAGAAATTCTATATTAAAAATTATGTCGGTCTGTAGGACACGATGAGAAAGATTGCAGAGCATATCAACTACTGCAAGAGAAAACAATCAATACCTACCTGATGAAGAATAATGAACAAATGCAGGCTAAGCAAGATTAGAATCAATATCCATAGAATTAATATGATAAGGATCAATAACCACATACACAAGACCCTCAACCCAGGGGGGTGGAATTTTTAGAGGTCGAGGAGGAGGAGGAGGATTTGGTTGTGGAAGAGGCCAAGTAATATGTTATAATTGTGGACATCCTGGACACTTTGCCAGAGAGTGCACACATCCTAAGATGACCTGTTCATATTGTAAATCAATGGATCATACTATCGAGGAATGTCCTAACTTTATTTCTAAATGGCAAGTCAAATTGTGGGAAACCAGAACCCATCGCAGAACGTCAATTCGAATATCCAGAAGATCTCTGCTGAGCCATGGGAACCAAATATTGTTGTGGTAACAAGAGGAGGTGTTGCAACTAGAGAAGATCAAGAAGCACCATATGGAAAACCGAGAGTGTGACCAACACAACAAAATAATATTCCCTTTGATGTCCAAAAGGAAAATGAAGTATTCTAGGATGCACGACATGGATTCGTTGACAAAAATCAAGCATCAAATTTTGTTGTACCGAATGAAAGACCAATATTGGAAATGCCTCAATGATTCAACCAGTTATTTTAGAACACACAAGAAGAAAAGGTTAGTAAATTGAATGAATTCTTTAAAAGTCTTTTAGCATTGATACAAGATAAATATCTTGTCACATAATTGAAAGCTTTAATAGAATAATCCCAATTAGATGTGCGGCTAGAAAGAATGGTTAACCATATTGGGAAAAGATTGAAAACCGGTTGTGAACTGAGAATGACTACCTAGAAAGGAGATTATGATATGGACTATATTATTCTGGACTTGGGATCTGATGTTAACATTCTTACTAGACAAACCTGGGAACATATGGAAAAATCGAGACTAGTATGGTCTCTTGTCCAGTTAAGGTTAGAAAATTAGTCAAAGGTTTTACTTATCGGTCGACTGAATCAGGTTCCTATTTAGATAGAAGGACTACGCACTTATGTATACTTTGAGGTGATCGACATTGTTGATTATACGAATCTGTATCCTACACTTTTGGGAATTGACTGGGCCATTGATAACCAAACTATTATCAATTTCAAGAAGAGGATATTAACATTTGAAGATGAAGAGCTGAGGGTGGTCGCATCGCTTGATCCTTTAGAAGGCCAGAGGTATGCCGAGCAGGTAAATAATGAAGGACAAGATGGAAACTTGGACCATATATACAATATTATCTCTGCAATAGATGATTATGTGAATCCAATGATCGACAAAAAACTCAGTTGCTGAAGTGTTAGTTCTTGCACATTGGATTCTAGAGAAGCTTTGGAAAACTAGAAAAACCAATTGCATGAAGTATCAATGAGAAGATGCGTGAGAATTACAAAATATGTGAGATGAGTAGGTATAGAGGTATGTGATCTACCTATCGATGAGGGTTTTTCTAACATAATTTGAAGAAAAAGTAACAAAACCTCAGTGCCTGTTAGCTCTAGATTTTGCATTAAAGGATACACATGCGAGATGGTGGGTTGTGCATAAACAGACTATCTCAGAATGGCCTCAATGCTAGAGATTGATGGAAGTCCAATTTGGAGAGAAGGTGATATACACTGGTAAGAAATATACAGGATTTACTAATCCCATCGATCACATTGAGTACTATCGTGCGACATGAGAGGCATGTATGTGACAGGAATAGGTCCATCGGTTTATACACACATTGGACATGATGCCAAGGAACTAGTATACGTCGATTGATCTACGACGAGGAAAAACTGATTTGAAAGGACTAGCTACCATATATACACATACGTTTGAATTTTTTGATGATCATCCTTCAATTGATGTTGCTTTACAAGTAAGCAAGACATAGATATTTGAATATATTCCTATGTCAATGAAATTTTTTAATCAGGGCAGCGCAATAGTCCAGCACTATATGGAGTGTTATAATGTAATAGGAGAACTTGATGATGATGATCCTCGCAACATAAATATTCCCGAGTCTGAAGGTACTCATGTGGTGGAAGGATCAGTTGTCTCACGTGACAAATTTATGAACCCATTGAAAATAAAGAAAGTAAACATTGGCTCCCTAGAGAATAACAACTTTTCCAATATTGGATATTATTAGGACAATGATACCATTGGAAATATCACAGACATATTACATGAATTTCAGGATCTGTTTCCCATTAAATTTTATGAAATGAAGGGAATTATAGGAGATGTTGGAGAAATGAAGTTTCCATTGAAGCCTGACGCAAATCCTGTCAAGCAACGACCATATCGACTCAATCTGAGGTACAAAGAAAAAGTTAAGATAGAGTTAGACATAAGGTTGGATGCAAGTATCATAGAACCTATTGAATAATCCAAGTGGATTAGTCACATGGTAGTACAAGATAAGAAATCAGTTGGTGAAGTACGTATATGTGTCGACCTGAGAAAGCTAAATGATGTATGTTTGCACGACCCATTTCTAACCCCGTTTACAGATGAAGTATTGGAGAGTGTCGGGGGTTGGGAAGTATATTCCTTTACTGATGGATTGTCTGGTTACCATAAGATTGACACAAGATAAGACAAGACAACCTTTGCGACAGAGTGGGGATGTTTCTAGTATATGGTAATTCCTTTTTGAGTCAAGAATGCTCTTGTTATATTTTCTAGGATAATCGTGGCTGCTTTCAAATATTTTATTCATAAGTTTATTGAAGTCTACTTTGATGACTTGATGGTATATAGACTCATAAAATATCATATTGAGAGCCTCAGAATGATGTTGGAACGATGTCGACAATACTATATTTCCCTTAACTTAAAGAAATGCATTTTTTGTGCCCCTTTTGGAATTCTACTGGGTCATGTGGTTTGTCGCAATGGAATATTGGTGGATCCTACTAAAATTGTGATCAATGTCGACCTACCACCACCCAAGATAGTAAAATAGTTGAGAACAACTCTGGGACATACAGGGTACTAACGGAAGTTTATAAGAGGATATGCGGAGGTGACTACTCCTATGGAGAAATTATTGAATAAGGATGTTAAGTTTCAGTGGAGTGAAAAATGCTAAGAGAGTTTGGATGTCCTGGAGAAAAATATGGTTACAACACCCATATTAGTTTTTCCATACTAGAAGAAATAGTTTCATGTACATATCGATGCATCCTCTATCGTACTCAACGTTTTACTCGCACAGGAAGGTGACGGGTCTATTGATCATTCTATTTATTTTTCTATACCACGACATAAAGAAAATGATTAGTTATGGTATATTCTCTTCAAAAATTTCAACCTGATTTGTTGGGAGGACATTTTAAGACATACACAAATGATTCTGCATTGAAATATCTGGTCAATAAGCCAGTGTTGAGGGGGGGTATTTTTAGATGGCTTCTCCTCTTCCAAGAATTTGACTTTGAGATCATTGTTATACCGGTTCGACTGAATTCAGTTCCAGACCATCTGTTGAGGATAGAAAGTGGAGAAGAACTAGGTAATCTTGACGATGGTCTTCCTGATGCACAATTATTTGCAATTAAGATGTTTGATGGTCATTACAAAGATATTGTACATATCTTAACTATGGGGTATGCACTAGAAGGATTCATTATGGCACAAAAGAAACAATTAGTTTTCATAGATGCATATTTCCATTTGATCGTTGGACAATTATACAAAATGGGGTCGGATGAAATTCTTCGTCGATGTGTTTTGGAACATGAGCGACCAATAGTATTGAATGAAGCACATGCCGGTATCGCAAGAGGCAATTATGCAGGAAAAGTGACAGTGCATAAGATTATGTAGGTTGGATTGTGGTGGCCTACTCTGCATATAAACGCTAGCGATTATTGCCATGGTTGTGATATCTTCCTGAGAGCTAGAAATTCGTCGCGACGAGATGAAATGTCAATCGTACCCTAGATAAATTTACAGGAATTTAAAAAATGGGTTGATTTTTTTCGGACCTATCAATACACCATGGAAAAGAGCAGGTGAACGATACATTATCACTATGACATATTACTTAACTAGATGGGTTGAAGAAGCGCCGGTAAAGGATTGTGATGTTGCAAGATTTATGTTTGACGATATAGCGACTAGATTTGGAGGCAAAAAGATTTTGATAAGTGATCAAGGCATGCACATTTTCAATTAGTTGATCGACGAATTAACTAAAGAGTTCCAAATTCAGCACAGGAAGACGACACCTTATCATCCACAAGAAAATGGTGATGTCAAGGTATTCAATAAGATCCTGGAGAATGCATTGAAGAATATTTGTAATGTTCAAAGAAATGATTGAGATCAGGAAATACTTGCGGTGTTATGGGCTTATCGCATTTCTTGTAAAAAATTGACAAACAAAACTCCATTCCGATTGGTTTATGGACAAGAAGTTGTCATGTCGATGGAATATATGTACCCAGTCTAAGGATAGCTACGATTACTAAAATGACTGATGTTGTTGTTGTCGAAGAAATATTGTTGCATCTTGTACAAATAGAAGAAGACTGATTCGTCACAGGATAGTGTTAAAATGTCAGGAAGGAGTGACAAAAAGTTTGGCATGACCAACACACTAAGAATAAGCAATTTCACATTGGAGATTGTATTATCCTATATGACAATAAGTTTTTGAAGCATCCTAACAAGCTTAGAACACATTGGTTGGTACCATACATTGGCATTCACATCACTAAAAGAGGATCAATGCAATTGCATAAGCTAGATGCTACACCTTTCAAGGGATTGGTGAACGAAATGTGGTTAAAGCCTTATCATTATAGCCACAATTTATTCGATTGAGAGTTCAAAAAAAAAAAGAGGAGTCACAAAATTTATGAGTGTTATTATTGCAACGGTTATGAGTGTTTTGTAAAAAGAAGAATTAGTCTCACAAAAATATAGAAAAATGTCGCAAATTATATGTCTGTTGTGGAGTAAGAAAAGTGTTGTAGTCTATCTATTTGTCGCAGAAGAAGAATCTTTATCATAGACTATTTTTCTATTGCAAGAGAAACGTTGTGGCATGGGATCTATTCATGTAGAAAGAAAGGAATTTATGTCGCACGATGGATCGTAGTCGCAAGTGACAATTGGATAGCAGTTAGTTTGTGGATGTGGGAGATTTTGGCGGTGTGCTTTTTGATCACTTATGCCATTAATGCATAATAAATATTTTTTGAACTGACATGCGGCGATGGTTTGATTGGTAGTTTCCTTGTAATGACTAGAAATATTTTTCCATGTGACAGAAATTTTCGCCACCTTTCCATTTATTGCAAAATTGTGCGAACAAACGAACAAGTAAACGTATATCATCTTTATTCTGAAGTTTTTCATTTCATTACATCTGACTGATCGCGCTGAATTTTTCGTCTACAGCTGTAAGAGCCGAAGCTATTTTTCATAGAGTATGGTCATTTCCATCTCTAGTACAAGCACTAACCAAGAATCAGGTCTTGAGATTCCATTGCCTACTCCCATAATGGATTACACTGCAAAATTTGTTTCATAGTCGCCCATGATTGCAGAAGTAGTTGCATAGTCACCAGTGATTCCAAGAGTTGTTTTACAACCAAACCCACCTGACACATCAAGAAGGAAAAGATCTCGCTAGGGAACCAGTCACAACAAGGAAACAACACCTCCACCAGATGATGAAGCAACTGGGTCGACATCCATGTTGCTAGATTATGTCCCACCGAGGCCGGCATATGGATCTAAGGTCTCTATTGGTAAAAATGATAGGTATCCATTAGTCATGCTAGCAATGCCGAAAGGAGTTCAAGTAATGGAAAATATCATCCCCAATATACATAAAATGGGATTCATCGACCACGACCTTTAGAAGTTCTTGGATCTTGCAATGAACAGATAAATGACCACTCTCAGGGAAGTTGAGGATGACCCTATCCACATAGTTCTAATGGAATGGGCAATAGGATTGGATAAATATGGACTGATGTTGTTGATGAACATGCCACATTTTGGCCGCTTAGCAGAAGTGAACACCTATGTAAAGCAGTGGTTGGTATGTTCCCACAGTATCTGTCTATGGCTAGACCAGAAAATTTCAGTGGATTTCGAGAAGATAATGTTGATCATGGGGCTTCCCCTTGCAGGTACCGACACATCACCATTATTCGCAGGGAAGGACCAGGATACATTTTTTATGAATAAAATGAAAGAGAAGTATGACCTGGAAAGAGACAAAAGAGGATTTCCCATCACCTCTATAAATGACATGACCGTTCAATTCACAGCTAAGGTTCTATCCATTAAGCTGCTCAAAAAGATGTGACTGAATCAATTTATCATTGGAAGAATTGTTGTCGTATAACAGTGTGTCGTGGGTGTCCAACTTAACTGGTCAAATTATCTGCTAAATGAGTTGTTAGCAGATGTTGAATAAGTGCAAAAAAGGGCAACCCTTTCATTATTCTTAGTTATTAATTTTGATTTCTTTTGTCGCATGGGCATACCACCAAATTACTAAGGGGTAGATGTTCGAGTCCCATTCCAAGAAGCTCGATACTAGAATCTATGGTTCAACAAAGAGAAACCTGAGCGGATGAGAGATAATAATATTGAGTTCTTTTAACAAGGAGAGGAAATTCGGTATTATGTTAGGAAGCATGCTAGAAACACCAAGGAAACCATCAAACGGTTTCAAAATATTATAATATTTTCGTTCAAGGCTCATCACATCTTTTTGGAGCCATGATAAGACCCACAAAAGCAATGTTTGGCCACGTAGTTTCAGATGTCTACTGCAAAAATAGATGCAATCATTCAATACTGGACTGAAGAGTGGAAATTTCCTGTCGCAGAGGGTTGTCTATCGATAGAAGTTGAACCGCGACAGGATGACCTGTCGACAAAGAAGAATGGAGATAAAGGGGGAGATCCACCAGTAGAAGAAACCCCAAGAATATCTTCTCCTCACAGTCAAGATGAATCCAATGTGACCCCAATAGATCCAGAGTTGGGGGAAAAGAGAAAGCATTTAGAGAAGTATGGAAAAACTATCAAAAAGAGGAAGGTCGACTGATCATTTGGCGTTGTTGGTCTTACTGATAATGATTACAATATGATCTCTGATAATGTGGAGGAGATAGCTAATGAGAGTTGTAAGAATATGGATGCGAGACATACAAAGTTGGTAAGAAGCATTATCGAGTTACTCCTGACACTTTGTGTTGTAGTAAAATAAGTCAGAGTGGTGGTCAACCAAACACCATACTCAACTTTGTTGTTGAACCAAGTTGGCCCATCTGAGGAGAAATGTGTCGAGGCATCATCGACGACTCCACCAAAAAAAATTCAAGTAGTCGGCCAAGCAATTGACTTGGGAACACCATATCTCAATACCATGGTCAAGGACAGTGGTCATGTCACCATGGATTTTTCTACACTATCGATGTATGAATTGCATGTTATTTAGAATGTTCCAGTGGTAGAGATGAAGACCATAGAGTGTGTGTTACTTAATCAGGTCAAGTCATCGCACAAAATGGTTAAGACATTGAAGAAAAAAGTCCATAACATAGAAGAACAAGAAATTTTTTTGCAAAATTATAGGAATCAAGTTGATGCGGCTGTTACACTTACTTGTAGGAGCTTTACAGATGAAGGTATTGCAGTAGAAATGTTCTTAGAAGCCAAATTATTTCGACCTGGAGAGGTAGCTGAGAACCTCCAGAAGCAGGTCATGGAGTTGCAGTCAAATTTAAAACCCAGTACACCTCTAGAGGTACTTGAACAATGAAGAAAAAAAATAATTGATGCTGGGATGAAGATTGAAGAAGCGGAGGCACTTTGTGTCGGAGCGGTCGAGCAGGTTTCCCAGTCATGGGAATCCTTGATTGACGACGAAGAATCAAACCAAGTTACAGAGCAACTACATACTACAGAGGAAAATTTACAAGTTGAAGAACGAAGTAAAGAAGTTTCCAACAGTAGAGAAAAATGGCCAAGGATTCCGACATGAAGAAATTACAGCAACATGTAGCCAAATTGCAAAGCTAGCAGTAGAAAAGAACTGTCATGATCACAAAATTGTAGGTAGAAGCATAGAAACTAACAGGTATTATTCAACCTGTACATGAAAAGGTGTGACAAGCCTTTGGGTCGACAAGATTGATAACTTTGAAACACATCGGTTTTGAACTTGTAGAAAAATTGAATACAATGGAGGAAGAAGTGTGACAGGAGACTGAACAAGTTGTGAAAATATTTGAGGATTTTCAAAGCAAGGTCACACTAGCCGAGGTTTCAGAGTGATGTGGCTCGGGATGGGCCAAGGGTGATTGTTGGGGGCCTGTTGGACCTAGAAAAAATTAGACATAATAGTGATTGAAAATATGAATATTTTGGTCACAAGGTAAGCAGATACTGCGATTGAAGGAGCCATGATGGAAGAAGAATAAAGTAATTCAAAAAGCAGAGTTCGACTTATTTTGGTTAAAGAGATAGTTAGACTAAAAGCTTTCCTTTAATAATAAATCATGATTGTAATTCGAGATGATAGTGCCTATTTTTAGATGTAAAGAGATGTATTAAAATAGAAATCCAGCCTGTTAACTGACAGTTGAGATCTAGTCGATGGTTGAAATCAAGAAATGTAAAAGCATAAAAGATTATAAAAGCATCGACCCAAGCTGTGTGTGGAAGAGGGGGTCATTAGAGGCCATTTAGAGAGAAAGGAAAGAGCAAGAAATAGATAAAAACTAAAACCAGAGAGCATGAGACAAGAAATGAAGGTATGAATTGTAAAGAATATCTAAACAAGAGTTTGCAATTTGAGTGCACAGACCAAAGGTGTACACCATTTCTCATGCCAGATGAAGAGCACCTTTGTGGTTTTTCTCGGATGGGTTTCCAAATTATATCTTGTCTATGTGTGTCTTTAAATGTCTCTATTATTGTTGAATGCATATCGGTTGTGAATGAGTCGATCTGAATGTGTCGCACTGACTCTGTTGTGAATGAACTTATGTGTGTGTGTGTTTGCCGCACATTAAATGAGTTAAACATGTGTTAATGATTTATGTTATATGATGTTACATATGTCAACGCACAACATAATTTCAACCCAAAATCTGACACCTTGCATGTCTGAAATTCGACACTTCTCTGTCTCATTTTCGACACATGCACTTTTTTTGGGCGTCGGTGGCGTAACGTTGGATCTTCGACAGTATACTAATGTGATGCGAAGATCTGACAGACCATTGTGTCACATATTCGACCTTTTTTCCTTTTGAAGTGCCAACCAAAATTGTATAAACCGTTGAAAATCCGACGTCCTCCGACCCTTGTAACGTCGACCTTCCGACGGACAGACGTGTCAGAGTAATGGCGGTGTCGTCAGTTTTTAATCCAGACACTATCGAAAAGTTGACACAATCTGACGCTAGAATATTCGGCCTTCTGACACAGTCCGACACTTTAATCGTCGGTCATCCAATGGGCAGAAGCGTCGGACTCATGACACGATCGTCGGATGGGTTTACCGGAGTGTCGAAAGAATGTCGGAAAAGCGATGCCTGTTGATGGACTTAAAAAAAAAAATCCAAAGATCTCACTTACGACCACATGGTTTCAGCCTAGAATTTGACCACTGTAGGAAGCCTGGTAGCAAACTAGAGGATTCTATGTCAAGTATATATTTCATCCTTGCACATATAGTTATCACGACTACTTTGCTCTTAACTTTAATTTTCACAAAATAGAAAACCCAATATCCTCAAGAGAAGCACCCTCCTTTCTATTTATGGAATAAGGAAGAGAGTAATTACAAGCAAACCCTGTACTAGGTCTACAAGTGGGCCACTTAACAAGACAAAGTGCAATCTAACCAATCCATGAACACTTTAAGAGAATGTTCCTTAACTAGAGACATTACATGTGCTAAGGGTAGGTGATTACAACACAACTTCTGCCTATACACTTCTCCAAGTAACTCAGGTAGTGTGAACCACATGTATAAAGGTCACATAATCCCATGCCCGCATGTTCCAACTTACCCACTTAGAAATGGCCTATGTGACTTGGCTTTTGAGAGAGTCGGAGAAAGGTTGCTTGCAATTACGTTTTCCTAGTTGAACACAATGCAGTGCTTCTCTGGGTGAGACTATTAGTTGGAAAGTGGAATGAAGCAGTCCCCATACACTGTCTGTGTCCCTGACTAAAGTTCTAAAAGGTGGCTTTTTACAACATGATTAAGATGAAATGGGTCTAAAGAATTGTGTTTGTCCTTCATATGCATTGTGCTAATTGTATAAGTATCTACATAAGTTTCTCCCTGTATAAGAAAGAGCTCTCATGCAAAGAGTGCTTTACATCCCCAATCTTAATAAGTGATAATGGAGGACACTGAACCTATATAGTCTCTAAATAGAGGGGACCAAAGGAAACAACTAAGATAAAAAAAATAACAGAAATAAACTTGTTGACCAAGAGGCGTTCAATACTTTTAGAATAGTCTAGCTTTGCTCAAGGAAGGGATATAGAATAAGATTGAATCCTACAAATACATAACCACTTCATATAAAAAAGAGAGAAAGAAACAACAAAGTATGTTACCTTAAATCATTATTAATAATGTACAGTAGATATTTAACTTCACTCTTGCAAATTCCAAACAACCAAGGTAAGCACAGATTGTTCTTGCTAAATGAAGTGGCTAGATAATAGAGGGGTCAAAATTTATAATGATGGTCAAAAACCTATCCTTGGTTGCAAAACAATGTAGGAATTTTAAGAGGTAGAGAAAAAATTCTAAAAGATTCAAGAACACAGTATACATTAGGGCCCTAAGATGTCCACTCTATGGATCAATACATTCATTGTAATACACTAAATAATAAACTCCTTTTCCAATTAAACATAGAATTGAGCAAAAAATCTAGCAACAGTCAGCAAGCATAAGATGCCAGTATATTAGATAAGAAAATTAACATACATCACTCATTTTCATTCCATGGTGCTTAGCCTATTGTTCAACGAAATGCCAATCAAAGAATCTCCATTATACGTGACATAAATCCCAGGCTTCAATTCTTGCATGTGATTGAACCACTGCCTAAGAAGCTATGTCTGGAAAACATAGCAAACTTCCAGGGGATCAATACTTGTTTTCAGAATTATAGTCTTAGGGTAAATAGTAAATGGCATATATACCTCATTTGGCACATTTGCTACTTTGAAATCTCCTTCAAATTCTGGCTTTGGAGTGTACTCCAAGTCTTCAATGCCCCACCCCTACACACTCAGGAAACATATGAAAAGGAATTGGAAAACTAAAGAAGAGCAACGATGTTCATAACAATCAATGCAACATCAATCTGCAAACAATAAAAATCCCAAAACATAGATGAAAGAAATCCCAAAACAAAGCATAGGCTGACCAATGGGCATAAAACAATGCCAAGTGTTTTTACCTCTCTATTTTTAATAAGATAGCCTTTCCCATCCACCATGTGTGAAATCATCATTATCATGTCATATTGGGCATCAGGGAACTTCAAAGGAAGCTTGGTTGTCTCTATATCAAAAGCACACACACGAACTTCAGCTCGTTGAAGAAGATTTTCCCTATTTTCCAAGGTAACCTTTGAAGATTCCACTTTAACAGTGTACCATTGTCCACATCTTGCATCTGCAGGATTGAAAAATCCATAAACAAGTAAATAACGAATGTTAGTTTTTTGGTATATAAACAATCTTGCTGCAAAGGATGTTGAATGTGGACTTATGATGTAGAGACAAGCCATTCTTTATTCAAAAGCATCTTGAAAACATTGAATGTGGACTTATGATGTAGAAACAAGCCATTATTTGTTCAAAAGCATCTTGAAAACATAAAATGAAGACATTAGTGTGTTGTGAAAATAAATGCATCCTGCTACAATTGACCAAGTATTCAAACAATCTATCTCCTAAGCTATCATGCCCAACCATTTATATAAACATGTTATATAACATCTATCATTTACTAATTCAATTCAAGTAACTGAGTTCTTTAAAATCCTCAAGCAACATTAAATGACACTCAATTGCTTAATCTAATCAAGGAATTTAAAATATAATGATCTAACATAAATTATGTAAGCAAAAAATTATTATTAGTAAGAATATATCACCTAATAAAACATGGATAACCAAAAATATTATGTATATAAGGCCATCGATCTAATCAAAACTCCTTTTCTTTCCTCTTAACTATGGAAATTTTTCTCAACGCTATCTATGACAAGTTCCAATGGAGGAGTCAAATAGCAATAGTGAAAATTACACAATAAAAATATATAAATAGATGTTTTTTAATGTATTCTTCCTTACCATTCATTGAGCTCCTCTCTGTTTCGAGAATAATTTAATATTCTCTACTAAACAGGACCAAACATGTGAAGGTGGAAGCTCTTATGGCCCCTCCCCCCCTCACATCACTCTCAACTCCCCAAACCCAATGCCTATACTTGCAAATAACAATTTATTTCACTATTTCACAATGCAAATAACAATGCATCTACAATGCAAATGATTTCACTCAATAGTTGAAAAATGCTTTCATTAAATCATTATTTATAACATTCATTAAACCATTCAATCATTCAACAGCTGAAAAAACCATTCATTAACTCATTCATTAAAACATTAATTTAGTCAATGGCAGAAAAAATATATCAGTAAACAATTCAGTAAAGAATTCATTCATAAAACAAAGGAAAAAGTATTAATTTTTTTTTATAAATAAGAATTACTCAAAATTTGTTTAGTCACTTCCTTTTTACTTATATTCTCTTTAAATGTTTAGTTAGAGTCACATCTTCGGGAATCTGATCATTGGTATCCCTACTAGTCTGCTCGTAATGTTGAACTTCAGGAGAGGGGCGATCAATTTCTGCAATAATGTCAAAATATTTCATTAATATATTTATATTTTGATAAATACGAGTAATTCATTAAAAAAACATTACGAATGTGTGTTTTTACCTGCCATGTGCACATCAACATGTTCAACATTATCTCATACTGGCCCAACCTGTTTCGTGTTATGATCTGCAACTACATGCTCTGTAGCTGAATTGTGTAGAATTAGAATTAATGTTCATTGTCTGCAATGGTCTATAAAAAATAGTAGCACATTAATAAATTCATTACCAAGATGAAAATCATGATATTCGTTTGGTTGGTCATGTACTTCATCCTCGACATGAACGGAATCATTACTTTCCTGCACAAAAAGGAATAAATAATTTACGTTAGTTTATTTATAAGGAACAAATTGCATGAGCATTAATAAATTATCATTAAACTATACAGTTTTCACATACCTGGGCACCAGATGGATCAGCAGAAAATCGTGCAGTATTCACAAACAAGCTTCTCCGGTGTTCAACAACAGCGTCAAAACCATGTTCGAAGCCAAGCTTCATGTAATTCGCACTGGGCAATTCTTTGAACCGGTCGGCCTTCATATTTGCATGATGTCATTAATTTTAAACCCTTTTGTCAGAACAAAACAAAAATAATAATATGTATGATATTTGGATGCGGATTCGGGTTTTGCAATACTTACATATCGGGCCGCCAAGTTGGAGTAACCACCAGGCCCAAGCTTGTGTTGGCCAATTTTTTCAATTCTTTCCTTTGTGGCCTTAGATGTGTCCGACAACCTAATTGATTTTTTAAATACATTAGTCTATGTACCAAAATTGATATAAAAACTAGTAATAATAAGGCTTACCACTACATTTTGGAATGAATTGCATACCTCCCTGTTCCACCTGGTGGTATCTTTCCTGATTTTCTCACGCCCTTCTCTTTTACATCTTCCACCAAGACTTTCCACTCCATAGATGGAATCATTGGAGGGCGCTCATACCTAGGGTTCTTTTCTAGGTGAACCCTATATTGGTCTTGGACAATCTTAGAAGTTTTCCAACCTTCTGTAGTACCTTCGATGTATCAAAGGTATCTTTTTCGAATAGACTAACCAAGTGATTAGTCAGATCATCCTTTAAAGCTTTTGGCTGCCTGTTCCACATTGTGCGGATGGTGGGCCCGAAGATCTCCAAGGCAAAATCATTCATGTGTTTATAAAATATATCATTTCCCACAAAACATTATTGCTATCATTAGTCAACATTAGAAAATATTATCGGTATATTAGACACAAATTATAAAAAATAAATTGAACAATCTATAATGACCTAGAATCGTCTCTATCTTTATTGGAAGTAGTTCTTCATTCACCAAAAATATACACTTTATTGAACTAGTGCAAGTCACACGAGAAGATCCAGGAAATGCTTCCACATCTCTATCTACCCCTGCATCCACCCCTTCTTCTGCAGCATCTGTTGTGGGTGGGGCAACATCGGCTACACCCTCCGCTGCCCTCGGCGGTGTCGCAAAGTGTGTTTCCGATTGTTCAGTGGACAATATGGGAGCAATATGTGGTGCACGTGGAGTGGTTTGTTCACTGGGACCAACATTGCCTTGACCACCACTGATAATCTCCATAGCACGCTGTAAATTAAACCCATTGTATTATAAGTTCAACAGCATATAAAATAAAATATTATAAAGTTTTTATAAATGAATTTACATTTTTATTCGATAAATTACGTCCACTTGTTTACGTTGTTGTAACAACAATTGAATCCTTTGTTCGAACCCTTCTGTTAGTGGAACTGCCAATGTCAAACGAACCAATTCCTCATTTTGTTTTTCCCTTGTCCTTTGTAGCACCCTCAACGGGTCTGCAGACTCTCTAATTTCACTATCTCTCATCAACCGAGAGACCTCATTCTGTAAAGAGTTTTGAGATGTCGTTTCATAAACAGAATCCCCTGTCTGCATTTGAAATATATATAAAATTGCTTAGTCTTTGAAAATATAGTGTGCGCAAATAATTATATTAGGGATTACATATAGGATTACCTGACGCCTAACCGAGGGCATGGTCTGATCAACAGATGGGGATTTACCTCGATCAGCCACCTGCAAAAAAAGTCGAGAACATTATCACAATGGACGCAATATGTATAAGCTAACAAATACAGAACAAAAACAAAAATAAACATTATGATACATGTTTTATATGTGTACATTTTTGAAGTATTTAGAATGTGGAATTACATTTAGGTTAAATTGTTGCCTCGAGTCTCCAGTCATCTAATCAACAGCTGGGGAGTTTCCCCGGTCAATCTACAAAAAGGTAGACAACATTACCATCATGAACGCAACCATAAAAACGAAAGAATACATAACAAAATAAACATAATGCGTAACGATAGACATGTTTACGATTTTAAAGTATTTGAAATGGAGAAATACATTCATGTTTGGTTGTTGCCCTGATGCTGTAGTCGACTAATCAATATCCAGTGGCTTCCCTGATCAACACTCTACATGGAAAATCGATAATATTATATAAACGAACCTAATATACTAATGAAAATACATAACAACATATATGTATGTCCATCCTAAAATTTAATATTGCATTGGCAATATCGATGTATACCTGTTGCCTTGACTCATGTCGACAAACATCTACGGAGATGGAGGTGCCCCTAAGAGAACCCTGCATCAAAAACATACTAAAAGTTACATAAGGAAACATGAAAAGTAGATAATTTCAATTATATGCTAACAAAAATTCCTATAGATGTTAAAATAATTAATAAAAGGGTGGTTAAATTGTTTGTTGTACCACAACCATACTAACATTGTTTGTATCTACACGATTCAAATTGTAATCAATAAGCAGTTCTTCGCCAGCAGCTATTGATTTAATTGCACATACAAAGACACGGTTTCCTTCACGCGACTCGAATATACATTTGGGTTGCTTTAATGTAGACCCTGGTTGTGTACTGTTTATAAACCCCGCAATATTACCAGTTGTTTTTGGCCTTCCGTCCATGTACATCGTTGCTCCTTTATTTTGAGTTTTGTCTTTCAGTTGTATATAATTCACTGACAACCCATATCTATGCATACTTCGTGTGTATTGGACCAGGCGCATCCAATCACTGTAGTTGTAACAGGGTCCAACATACTCCATCAATTATGTACATCTACCGTATCCAACCTTTATGTCGTCCATGCAAAACAAGCCCAATCCATGCAATGAGGACGGTACAATTCTATATATCCTCTCATTCACACAAAAATCAGTGTTTACTTTAGGAATATTGCTAGGCACCCATTGTTTCACTAGGTGTTGGTACCTTAAGGGCACGTCAATGTCTCCCACTGTCTCATCATCATAGGAACATGACCCCCCTCCTTGGAGAAAAAAATTCATGCGTTAGTTGAATTTTCTTTTGATCTTCTGACATCTAGTTGATCTAGCCCGTGTAGACCTACTGGATGTCTCACTTTCCTCTAGCCTTCCCAAACTCCCTTCGCTGGAGGAAGACACGTCTGACAAATACCTGTTTGGTTCTACCTGCACCGTGGCCAAAAAAAAATTTGGCATAAGCATAACAAAATACCAGCAAAAAAACATGAAAAGACTTATAAGAAAAAAAACTTGGAAAGACTTGTAAGCCAATAACTTGTTAAAGAAAAAGCTTGTCAAGAATGAGTTTGGTTAATAGGTGTGGGCATTTGGTAGCCCTAAAAATTCTAATGTATGCCCCTCTTTTGGTTACATGCAAGTCTCCATTATAACTTATTGCTTGCATTGCCTTTTGCTAACATGAATTGGGTAGGCTTCATAAGCTTCAAATGTATGCTTGTGGCCATTGTACTTTAGCCTTTCAACGTTGTCAAGCTTGAGATGATATGTTATGCATATGCATCACATATAACACTGCAATTTATGCCAATATATGTCTATACAAAACCTGGAGGTTCTCCTTTAATGGACTATCTCCTTCAAAGAAGATATCTCCTTTAAGTGGTTTTTAGTTTTCCCATGAATGATTTTGTGATGTTGTAGATGATTTTAGTTTTAGAGTGGATGTTTTAACCTCTGTGCTACTCTAAAGTTCATAATCCAGCACTTCAGAGACATATTTCCCAGTGGTGGTGAAGAGCAGACATTTCCACATCTGGCTACTTGGCACGTTAAATACATTTATATCAGTATGTAATATTTGTTGATTTATTCCTTTTAGCTTGTCTTGATGATGCTTGTTTTCCCATATTAATTTTCAACCCTAAGGAAACGCTAACTTGTTTTCCCATACTAATTTTCAACCCTAAGGAATACAATTGATCAGCTTCACAGGAATACTAGACAAACATTCAAAGGTAACACCTCTAATCTAGGAATCTTGACTACATCCACATCACTAACCTTCAACAGACTGAGAATTCAAGTCTAATACTAAAGTAGCTAATCCAAAGAAGCAATAAATAAGAGAGATCAGTAATATGAGGGGATCATCCACCTCAATCATCCAAAGGATGTCAATAGCAACAACACATAAAAGACTCAAGTGCTAAGGGCTAGAAAAGCTGGAAAGTGCCCTAATCAGTACATTCACCATCAGTGAATTCAGTAAACTAAAAATGGCCTGAGGCCAAGGTTAATGCTTCTTTGGATAAGCTATAAACCTTAGTATTGTGTTCTCTAAATATGTGAAATGCTTTTAGCTGGATGAAGTAAGGTTCCATATCATTGATACATTGACACCAACCATCAAGTGCAAGTAAAGTTAGTTATGATCTTCTATTGAACCAATTAATGATGGCTGTGGAGTCACCATGAATGTGCAGAGTGGGAAGGACTGTGGATTTAGCACAATAAAGGAGAGTCCATAAAGCAAGTAGTTGAAATTTGGTGTTTGTACTCAGACCAAATAAGGCTGGGTTTAATGGTTGTGCTACGAACACACCTAGCAGCTCTTCATCTGGCAGAGAAATCGGAACGCTACTCTCAGTTCCAGCTGTCAAATTTTCCAGCATGTTTTGCACTGTGTCCGGGGACGGTATACCGGTAATTTCCGGTGAGGAGAAGATGTTGAGATCTTGCTGCCACGGGTCAACAGAGTTGTCTTCCATGTCTACTGGACCTACTCCCAAATTCACAAAAACCTCCAAATTGAACTGAACTGTCCAAAACGAAAACGAGTCGCGACAATGTCCAAATACACTTGTCATTTTTTAGTATATATTATATGTATTTTATTATTATTTTATATTATATGTATTTTATTTTTATTATATGTTATTTTATATTATATAAATTGCCATAATAGTATTAGGATATTTTTATTATATTTTTACTAAGCGTTAGTTTCAAACTAATGCAATGATTAGTTTAGAACTAATCATTGCTGCTACTGTTACTCACTAGCAGTTTTAAAAAAATTTATGTTGTTGTTGCTACTCGCTGAAAATGTTGTTATTACTTGCTAAAACTAGTGTTGTTACTTGTTGATATTGCTGTTGTTACTTGTTGAAACTGTTGTTGTTACTCACCAAGAGTCTTGAAATTGTTTATTTTATTGTTGTTACATGTCTGTAATTGTTATTGCTACGAGCGCTAGTAGTTTCTTGACTAACACATTTCATAATTAGAGTTAAAGTTATTATTCATGTAAAAGTTTTTTTAATAGATATGTATTATGCAATTAGTATTTGGATATAAGTAAATTATGGATCTCATTAGAGGGTCATACTTCCGCTAAGTTTCATTTGATAAATTATGATGATTTTCTAAAGAAGAACACAAGGGATCAAATTTAACTCATGGGATACCCAAAGCTTGGTTGTCAGAGAAATATGAGAAACTTTTATTTGCCATAAGGAATTCTTTTACATGTGAAGGAATATTTGACACAGTGTATCAATTTCACTTCAAATTGTTGTTACATTTCATTGGAAAAACATTTTTAGACATCCCTTTTGATTTGTACAGAAGTCTAGGAAATATGGCACATAGGTGCAGTCGAAACCTAAGAAGGTAGAAAACTAGTTTATTTCATTTTGGATTAATCAAATTGGTCATGCTTGAAGAGATTAGGAAAATGAGTAGGGATTATAACATGTTTCTTTTCCTTGTTGGTTATGATCTTGAGGTGCTAGGTATTCCTTCAGCAAGGAGATGTACTCCAAGCTCAAAAGAAAAAACAACTACTCAAGCAAAGAACATGATGGAGAAAAATATACGAGTGAGGAGTAGAGAAAGGGTAAGATTCATATGGAGAAAAAACCTACGGTTGTTATAGATATAGAGGATATAATTGAATTTTAAAATAGTAAAAATAAAATGAAAGGAATAAAGTTGGACTTTTGTGAAGAAAGGATGGAGGTTAAGAGACCTAGGACTAGGTTAGCAACGAAATGGCAAAAATATGTGGAAGAAGATACATCAGAGAATCCACTTGAGCAATCTATCCAAACAAAGAAGAAAAAACTCTCCAAAATACAACCATATTAATAGACATAGAGTGATGAACCAGAGGTGAAGAAGGTAAATATACCGTTAAAAGAAGCCCAGTTGATGATTGTTCAGTTGCAAGAAGAAGACATAAAACATAAGTTTGAAGTAGATGGAAGTCTAGACCTATATGAAAAAGCTTTGATGGATGTTAGAGGGATGCTAAGGAGAAGATTCCCATTACATAAACAAGTTCAAAATTTATATAAGCATAACATATCCCTTAAAGCAAAAAACAAAAATATGAAGAAAGAGTTGCAAATGTTGAAAGATGAGGTTAGTGTGGGTAATCTAAAATTTCTTGCCGATGCAAGAGATAAATTTGATGAAATTAGACCATAACATGCTTAAATTTTAGTATTAGAGCCTTGGAAAAGGTTTGAAAGCATCCAGACAAGTTTTTGCACAAAAAATGCAGTTTTCATAACTGTTGCAGTGCCAACAGTGTAAAAACAACGAAAATTCTACAAAAGTTCTGAAGGTCAAAATTTTGTAGCGCCTGTAGTGTAAAACAGGGGAAAATGCCTCAAAAATTCTAGAAACGCAATTTTGCAGCACTAAAGGCCAGAATTGAACAGGGGACATTGCAGAAGTTTTCAATTTTTCTCTAGCTCAGCTAATAGGTCAAATATTGACTTTTATATGGATAGATTTTTACCAAATCAGTATGAGAATCGTGTTTGTAAATATTTTTCTTTCGAAGTAACTAAGGGGTTTAATTTAGGGTTGAGTTCTAAAAGTTAGGGGAATAGTTAATGTATGTTATTTTGTAACTATTCCTAACATACACAACCTTGAAAGGAAACATCTCGATGGAATAATGATAAGTCTTATAAACAAATTACAATTAAATGTAAATAATCTTCCCAACTATTAAAGACACCATCCACATCTTTCTTTTGATAGATTTAATACAAACAATTTATTACTATGAATACAGTAATAAAAATATCCTAACCAAATACTATACTTTTACTTTTATAATAAATTGCTATTGGATTCATTATTGCCTAATACCTGCTCTTTATTGGCACCGCCAGAACGGGTACCTTGTGGTGGGGCGGGTGATTGGCACCCCCTTATTACTTTATTTATTACTTTCCTTTCCTACCTTATGACTTTCCTGAGCTGGAAACATGCAAGTCAACCCCTACCCCTTATTTCTCTTTCCTTCTAAAAGATTAAGGGCTTCTATTCCCTGTGGTATCTGATCTTACCGGTTGAATATGAGGATGAACTAGTATGGTGAATCAATACCTCCTTGTGAAGTAAGACCTCCTCATTGTGGAAGTCTTTATTCCCTTATTATTCCCATAAAATATTCTGACCTTCCTTACCTTAAGAGGGGTTTTACTAGTTGTAGTCAGGGGCCCCAATTTCCTAGTTCTATTTTAACCGTTCGATAGGTCCAGATAATCAGTCTCTTCGAAGTACTTCTTTGATCAAGCCTATCTGTGCAAAACTAGAGAAATTGTGTAATTACATCTATAGATGTGCTACAAAATGAATGATCACTATAATAGTGACTCACAAATATGAGAGGGGGTGAGGCGCGAATCCCTATTCTAAGTTCATGACCCAGACAATGAGTTTCTCATTTGTTTGGTAAGAAGGTTTGTAAATTGAATCCCTAAATAACCCACTAAATGAGGAAGGGTCTGTCTGCATTCAAGCTTGTCCCACAAAGGAGCAAACATCACAACGCACACAAAAAACCATTGTCATAGGATGCCCAAAAACCATTGTCACAGCATGCCCAAAAAAAGGAGGTCATGATGTTTACCCGTTGAGCCATGAGCTCCAAATCCAAAACTGGAACTCCAAAACATGAACCATGTGCTCCAAATTTGTACCATCAACTCCAATTCTCAAGCGTGAGCTCCAATTATGAACCTTGTGCTCCAGCGGACTTACTCCCAAATTCACAAAAACCTCCAAATTGAACTGAACTGTCCAAAACGATTTGCGGTAATGTCTAAGTACACTTGTCATTTGTTATTATATATTATTATATATTATATGTTTTTATTATTATTATATATTATTTTATATTATATGTTTTTTATTTTTATTATATGTTATTTTATATTATATAAATTGCCATAATAGTATTAGGATATTTTTATTATATCATAATTTGAATAAAGAACCTTCACATTAATGAGGGAAGAACCATCTACATAACGACACATCCCTATCTTGGATAAATGAAAATATATCTTTGAAGGATGATTGAAAAGTTGAGCATGTGAGCATGTGAGCATGGTGGTGATGATGATGATGATGTTGATGATGATGCTCATGTCGATGATGACAATGATGATGATGTTGTTGTTGATGATGATGATGTTTATGATGTTGTTGATGATGATGATGATGACGATGGCAATGATGATGATGATGACGACGACAATGATGATGATGATGTTCTTGATGATGATGATAATGATTGTGATGACGATGATCATGATGATGATGATGATTATCATCATCATGAGGATGACGATGAAAATGATGACGACGATGATGATGATGATGATGATGACGATGACGATGATGATGATGACGACGATGATGATGAAGATTATGATGTTGATGTCAACGATGACAATGACGATGATGATGGTGATGATTATAATGCTGATGAAGATGATGACAATGATGATGATGATGATGATTATGATGGTTATGATGCTAATGAAGATGATGATTATGATTATGATGATGATCATGATTATGATGATGATCACGATTATGTTGATGATGATTATCTTGATGATGATGATGATGATTATCATCATCATGAGGATGACGATGATGATGATGAAGATGATGATGTTGATCATGACAACGATGATGATGATGACGATGATGATGGTGGTGGTGATGATGATGACGATGATGGTGATGAAGTTGATGATGATGATGGTGATGAAGTTGATGATGATGATGTTGATGATGATGGTGATGATTATAATGTTGATGAAGACGATGATGGTGATGATGATCATGATCATGATGATGTTGATGATGATGGTGATGATTATGATGTTGATGCCGATGATGACAATGATGATGTCGATGATGACAATGATGATGATGATGATGATGACGATAATTATGATGTTGATGAAGACGATGACAATGATGATGATGAAAATGATGATGACAATGATGATGTCGACGATGACAATGATGATGATGATGATGATGACGATGATTATGATGTTGATGAAGATGATGATTATGATTATGATGATGATCATGATTATGATGATGATGATGATTATCATCATCATGAGGATGACAATGATGATGATGTTGATGATGAGTATCATAATCATGAGGAAGACGATGATGATGATGACGATGATGATGACGATGATGCACCATCTATATCATCATCTGTGTCAACATTGTAAGGATTGGCCATATCATCATTATCATCATCATCAGTTACGCTCATCATGTCATCGTCGAAATAATCTTCATAGGCATTATCTACTACATCATCTGATTCAACTATTCCTTGGACATATTATGTTGGATCATCATCTTCAGCTAACTCAAGTTGATCATGCTCTTCGTCATCATATTATTCTTCCAGAGAACCCTCTTCATTACCATCATCTAGGTTATACTTTACCAGCCTTCCCCTTGGATTGTGTTTCACAACAAATGACCAGCCCGCTTTACCTGGAACCTCTGAGTAAAATACTTGTTCACATTGGCTTGGAAGAACATAGGGCTCTGTTCCTGGCTCAAACAACCTTGTGTTCACTATGGTAAATCCATTATCATGTTCAATAATAGTTCTATCAGGATCACGTTGATTCAATCATAACCTGTACCATTTGACAACAAATAGAACTACCTTAAAGGATTTAAAGTCACACTGTATAATATCTTCCAACTACCCATAGTATCAATTTTCTGTGACTTCTGGATGTCTGTCAATTCTAGATGAAACATTGGTAACCTCAAAGACAGCCGAAACCCCATAATCTGATGTTTTCTTTGTTTCATCCAGTTTTTTGATCCGATATCTACCTCCATTGCATACCATAGCCTTATGGTGTTTTACCTGCAATAAGCAATACATGAAAAAAATTACACAACCAATCATTCCTTATGCAACAATACATGGAAAAAAAGAACATGTACATCAATAAGTAATTTGCAAATAAAATATTTAGAGGGATATTTGATTATCTATATACTTGCCATTTTATCTTTTACACCATATGCCAAATCGATTTCCCTTTCTATTAGATTGTTATCTCCATTGCGTTGTGCTTCTTTTACCAATGAGGCCACACCTTCCCATGATATTCCATGACCTGATTGTGCACATCGTTCAATCCATACCTTCATCTAGTCAAGATTGTTTGCGATGTATAAATGAATTGCATCCCATTCTCGACCAACTGTTTAGTGACAATAACCATTAAAATCAAAGAAAGGTGTAAATATCTTGAACAAAGACATATAAGCTCTTAATTGAAGCAATTATGACTAGAAAATACAATTAGAATATGAAGGATATAATAAAAATCCACTAGCTAATAATTACCTTTCACCTTCCTCAATATACCTTTCCCCTTCAGTTGCTCCCCTTCAAATTTGTTATTGGAGTTTGGATCACAAATGCGATGTAAATTGAGCTTTGATGATAAAATATGAAGATATTCACTAACATACAACATGTTTTGGTATACTGTATATCCTTCCATCATAGAACTCTCTGGATGTGCTAGTTGTCTCACCAAACCCTTCATAAATTTCAAGTGCCTCTCAACCACCACATGGACCTTGAGTGCACAGGTCCACACAACTCAATCTCATCAACTTGGTGTATGAGGTAGTGTTCCTGTGCATTGAAAAATTCCGATGGTAGATGCTTCTGCATTTCACACATGAGACGAGGAATTTCTGTCCTCCAATACTTTATATATTCTTTATGGATTTCTTTAGATGTCAACCATCTACAAGTGATGCAAACCAATAAAAATATTTAACAAAAATAAACATTAAATTACAATATATGCTGAAATAGTGCACAACAAAAACAAATATAAATTATTATACAGAGAATTAAAGAAACACTAAGCACATGCAAGTAATCGCTAGTTACCTCATGTATTTACCAAGATTATATATAACTCGTTTGACATTGTTGTCGAAGTTGTCTGGGAGAGAGAGAGGTAGAACATACTGTATCAATATACAAAACATACCATTTATTAAAAAAACAGTATACAAACAAGAAAAAATTATATGGACATAACAATAATAATTACCTTGATGAAGACATGCCAATCATGTGTTTTGACCCCTGCAGAATCACCTTTTTTAGTTATGATATTCTTCAAGTTTGCACAAAACCTGGTGTGAAATTTAATTTTCCGCACT